>QNGE01001182.1:145854-185679 GCA_008508345.1 Paragonimus westermani
TGTTGTATGGTTCGGAAACGTGGCCTGTTCGCAAGCAAGATATCAACAGGCTTGCTGTGTTCGACCATCGTTGTCTCCGCCACTTGGCCCACATCAAGTGGGCTGATCGTGTGAGCAATGTGGCAGTTCGCCGGCGCGTATTCCGGAACGCTCGGGATGCGCGATCAATTGGTCAACTAGTTACGTTGCGCAGCTTGTGATGGTTGGGTCACGTGCTCCGTATGCCAGCTGAGCGTTTGCCGTACCGGGCATCATACACTGAGACCACCAACAGCTGGGTAAAACCGCGTGGTGGTCAAGCAACAACGTGGTTACGAAATATGAAGACCTTGACTGCTCCATTGAGCAAAGTGGGCAGGCATCGTCTGCCTGGCTGGGGTCCTCGTGATCACACAAACCGCTGGTTAGAGACGCTATCCGAGACGGCGGTGTGTCGCAGTCAATGACGTACCTGTACCCATACCATTTCTAGTTTTTCCGCTTAGTCTTCTTTAATGTTTGTTGACTTTCGTAGTAATGTTTCCTTCTAGGATATTCCACGTCACTGTTGAGGTGAGCGGCAGCCAGAGCCATGGTACCTTTGGTCAGGCTCATGGCTGTTATGATGATGATGAGTATACTTTATTTTAATGCAAATATCACGCTACTCATGAGTAGGATTTTAGAGTGAAGAAATTACATGCCGCGCGTGCGTCTTATCAGAAGTTCACATGCTCAGCAACATTGTTAAATTCAAAGCCGTGTACACTGAGGAATAAAATTTAACATGAAAATGAATTGCAAGTACAGCGACAATTGACAGCGACTTCAATTTACACGTCACCATGGTGAATTGGAAGTTGGCAATCGATGCTTGTTGTCAGTCGACGTGCACTCTAACCAGTGGGGGATTTTTGTCCATCTTTTTTGGTTGACCGGGAAAATTTCACCGAATCTATTATAATACTGATTTTGAAAAGTCGAATTCGTTTCACACGCAACCTCAAAACGAAAGCCAACGAGTACGTGTTTATTTAAACAATTTCGTGATAAAACTATGCTAGCACATTCAGCTTCATTTTAAGGGTGGATAATTCATCTCAACCCTTGTTGAGGTGAACCTATAGGGATCATTTGCATTGTGGTTTATTTCACTTGTTCACTAGCATGATCCCTATCCACAAGGGGAAGTGTTTGAGCGTTCACATGTGATAATTCGATCGTGCCTAACGTGAATTCAATTGTGCGGTGGTCAACGCGGTTGCTTCATGAAAGCGTGGGCGGAATTTAAATCCTAGCCGTGGCAAGGATATGCACTAGTGACGGACTCTAATGAGAACGAAACTCGAGTCTACTTCTTATTTCCGAGAGAGGCCAACCGTAAGGTCTATGAGAATACAGCAGCTGCAATCAGTTACGAGGGATGTCCAATCTGTATTTAAAACCAAATCCCCTACTTATCAGAATGAGAATACTTCGTACGATCTTGTGGTCAAACGAGTCCTAGAAACCACGTACTCAGGCGTGAACAGAATAGTGAGTATCAAGCTCATTTCAAAATCACGATGTGGAGATTGTAACTTCCCGTTTGCGCAGGAATATGAATTACTGATAAACTCCAGCGAGAGGAACAGTCAAGCCAATTGTTTGTTTTTGAGCCGCGTTGATGGAACGGCTTTTCTTAGCGTGAAATCTAGGATAAACTGTGGTATTGCTGAAATTGTGCAAGTCAGTCCTGTGATTTTCGAAAGAAACTGTTTAATTTTCAATGCATGCGTCCTTCAGTCATTTATAAATTGTGACAATCTGTGAGACGTATAATAAAATGGAGGTGTTGTTTCATAACTTTCTGTATACAGGAAAACTAATCGGGTATGTTTAGAAATTGAACCGGTTGTCTGTAAGATAAGATGGAATATTGGAATTTGCACCAACAGTTTCATATTTCGTTCTTGCGTCCGACTTTTGAACCATTCAGACAGCTTCACCATTAGTGTAGCAATTGTGGATTGCTGTTTGCCAGTTTTGGAAGAATTCACGTATGCAACTCCATTTATCACATGCATGTGTTGACTCGAACAGTCTTCGTTAATTTCGGCCAGTTTATTCAGTGTTTTAATGTCGAGACAGCTTGAAAGCATTTTAACACAGTTCCTTCAGAAAAGGTACCCCATGCAACAGTGAACATATTCAAACAATTTAGGGGATAATAAATAAATGACGATTTTGAAGATATTAGCTCAGTTTTGAGTCAGTTTGTCAATTACATCAGGCTAATTCAGGTCCGTTGATTCAAGCAACTGATAAATATCGGACGACCCGAAACATCACGGTCTAATCTTCGTAGCCTGCGGTACACGTAACAGAGGTGTAATCAAGTTTCCACGGGTGAGCAATAAATTTAGACTTAAACAACCATGAAACAGGCCACCTACTTCAGGCGAATTGTTACCATGTAACCTAAAATGTTTTCTGTAATATCCATCTCTTTATCTCAACGTTAGACTTCGTTCGTACTAAATTTCATATCTTCGAGCACACTGCATTCGGAGTGTGGGTTTCAGATATCGTATTGCGTGAGGGGAGACATGAACCATTCAGACAGCTTCACCATTAGTGTAGCAATTGTGGATTGCTGTTTGCCAGTTTTGGAAGAATTCACGTATGCAACTCCATTTATCACATGCATGTGTTGACTCGAACAGTCTTCGTTAATTTCGGCCAGTTTATTCAGTGTTTTAATGTCGAGACAGCTTGAAAGCATTTTAACACAGTTCCTTCAGAAAAGGTACCCCATGCAACAGTGAACATATTCAAACAATTTAGGGGATAATAAATAAATGACGATTTTGAAGATATTAGCTCATTTGTGAGTCAGTTTGTCAATCACATCAGGCTAATTCAGGTCCGTTGATTGAAGCAACTGATAAATATCGGACAACCCGAAACATCACGGTCTAATCTTCGTAGCCTGTGGTACACGTAACAGAGGTATAATGAAGGTTTGACGGGTGCGCAACAAATTTGGACTTACACAACCACGAAACAGGTCACCTAATCCAAGCAAATTGTTACCATGTAATCTGAAATGTTTTTTGTAATATACATTGCTTTATCTCAACGTTAGAATTCGTTCGTACTAAATTTCATATCTTCGAGCACACTGCATTCGGAGTGTGGGTTTCAGATATCGTATTGCGTGAGGGGAGACAAAATGTTTTATTTTCAATGCAGGAGGTTGATTGTGTTACAGGCTTCGATAACGAGTTTGAGCCAACTTTCAATCTTGATTTGTAATTTGTTAATCATTCGGGTCATTCACACATTTGATTTACCTGACGAGTTGCGGACTATTTAGTATATTTATAACACAGTTCCTCTTAGAACTTGCGGAATTGTCTGAAAAGAAGTCTCCCATCTGACTTTTATTAATTATTTCAAAAACTTGTTTTTGCCATATCGACTGCTTTACACGTTGAATATGTTCCATTTATTGTAGGGTTTACTTTTTCTTTCATTGTAAAACCTCAACTTTTTCTTTTATTCTCCCTTGAATTCTTTCTTAAGCATCTTTACTGCCAAGTTCTTTCGTCCATCTGCTTCATCGTGCAGTCAATCCGTTGAGTGTACCTTCAAGTTTTGTGTTGTCCGTTGATAGCTGCCTGATGAAAAGGTCTAGTTATAACAGAAAGTCTACTCAGATTTAATTTATTCGAACTTGCTACCGAATACCGCATTCGGGTTGCAGTCCCTGGAGAGCGGATTTGTGCGCATGTGCAAGGTAAGCCGAATGAATTGTTTCATTGGTCACACCTCCGTTTTATTGCACTGTATCTAAAACTGGGAGGTTACTGCATACTGCTTGTTGAACTAGTGCATATGCTAATCATGGGTGGATTTTCCCAGTACATTCCAAGCTGTGTACACATTCCCGTATTTTACAAGCGGGAGGAGAACGCTGCCACGACTTTGAACTACAGAACAAAATTATCAATAAGCCCAAATACCTAATGAATAGAAAAGGGGTCCATAATCACTGCTTTGTTGAATTACTCAAAATTCTCTCTTGTTATTTCCGCCTTATAAGAATTGGTACTTTGTAGAAGTCGAAGTACGTAAGAAGCAAATGATTATCAGTGAAAAGGAGTGCTCGCACGCTGCAATAAATTGACGATGCAGGTATACAGTCGGGGCGATAAGAAGTAAGATGGGTTATGTAAGATAAGAAACGATAAAATGGACGGAGTATCGTGGAAAGTCCCACTGAAACGTACGTTTGGCTTCAGTGAAAAAAATAATGCAACGAACCCAGGCAAACAAAATGGTTGTAGTTACAAGCAGTGGCGAAGAAAACATTAATTCATCAACTGACTACTCGATGTGGAGAGAGTGGGGACAGTGAGGATCAGGAAAAACTAGTTAACTTTCTGAGTTCGGCGGAACGATAGATTCCGTAAGCAGCTACCTTATAGTATTACTGTTCAAAGTGACTCTAAGGTTCATGACTGACCAAGGTGAAAGTGATCCTCCGGTATTTGCAAAAAGAGATGGACAAACGATAGACAGTTCCTCAAGCTTCTTACTTGTGGTTAAACCAAATCGACATATGGCATCTAAAGATATGCTGGAAGACAAATTTTTCATTGCGGTTGCTCGGACTACACTGTAAAGCATAGACAAAACTGGTTTATTCCGTTGCAATGTAAGAGAGCGGGCGTACAAGGAACAAACTGTTAGGCAATTGGCAGTATTTGGAATGGCGAAGTTAAGGCACTATTGCATGCCAACGTGGCGTTCAAGAAGTTCACAATTGGAATGGCTGATTGATATATAAGTGGGCAAGAACTGTTACAACAAATTCTCCAGCATTATCACCCGAATGTATGAGTGAGCACAAAAGTGTTGCCAGTTCAAACAAGTGTTCGCCTGGTGTTCAAGCTCGTTAGTCCGTGTTCCAAGTTTTATCTCATATTCCCTCTGTCTTGTCATCAGATAATACAGCTACGTGGAAAAACTGCTGATTCACACTTGATGCCTCTCAGTTTCGTTGTAGAACCTCACGGTCCACTTTTGGTTCATTATTTTCTCTCCCACTATTGTGCATATAAAATTAAGGGTAACTTAGCGCGTTTGGAATGATGCGCACAATTCGCTCGGGATGGTTATAGGTGGACTGTCTTCTTCAAGCGACATTTTTCGGTAGCGTTCACACAAGTCAACAAAATGCTGAGCACACAAACGTGATTGGAAAGCAAATCCGTTTAATCTCTTCTAAACCGTTAATAAAGGTATGCTGTTTTGTGGTTCTTTTGTCAAATTCACACCACACTACTAACTTTTGGGTTAACGGCCTGGTGCACTTCAGGTTGCCTATAGGAGTTAAGCATGTCTGAGTTTTCCGGTTGGCACTGACGTCAGGTTGATAAACGTCTTATTGTGCCAAAATGTATCCCGAAATTTTCAAATATTTCAATTTTTCCTGGATGAAAACCAATAATTTTTAGTACTTCTTCAACCGACATGCACAATTTTCAACCCTGATTTGTGCTGGAACCATATGTGTCAGAATTCTAGTTTCTCTAGAATTCTCTTCCAGTGATTCAGTCAGCGCTGAATCTCTGTACCAGCAGTGAGTTGCATCCCACGGGTAATTACATGTTCACCCGTTGATAGCTAATGCCAGCTGGATGGGCCTGACTATTTTTGAGAAGATTCTTCTCGAATTTATGACATATGCACAGATTGAAACGGGTTCCGTTTACTGTTGTTTTCGGGTATGATTTTCTTCTGGTAAATGTCGAATTACTCTGGAGATGAAACAAGGTAAATCCGCTGAGAAGAATGGCTATTCAAGTGACTATTCAAGACAGATCCACGAAAGTTTATGGTTGCATGAACATCAGGTCTGCTTATACTAAACAGATATGACAACATAGTAAATTGACCTAACTAGTACTTTAAATATGAATCGTTTATCCTCTTCTAGGTTATCACTAGAGCATATTTTCGTCGCTCGATCTACCAAACATCGGATAAGATTGATCTTCTGTTTTAATGGTACAAAACTATAAAAATTCGCATATTGTCCGATCCACGTCAACTTGCGGTGTACTTTCCTTTGTATCGTCTCATCTGAGCTGCTGGGCATAAAGAAGTCTAGGAGTAAGATGCCTTCGGATAACTTAGGATGCATGGTGAAGTGGATATTTCTATGAGATGAGTTGAACCGTTTTAGTATTTCCACGGAACTTATTGATTCATCCGGGGCGCAAAAAACATTATCTGCATATCGCTTGTGAAGGGTGAGCAAGTTATTCTGGATTGATGGTGCACCACCTTCAAGCTATGCTACACAAATATTAACTAATAATGGCCTAATGGTGCCCCATTGCTACTCCGTCTTTTTGTCGATATAGTCTATCGGAAATTTGAAACTGAACATTATAGGTACAACGATATAACCACCATATTAATTCTTTTACCGGTAATCCCACATTTATGGAGTTGTTCTCAAGATAATTGCGTAGAAACTCAACTGTTTCCCTGGGCGGGATACTAGTGGATAGGGATGTTAAATCAAAACAAGAACATTCTTTTACTTGACACATCTAGTTCCTTCAAGATTTTAACGAATTCGAATGAGTCCCTCAAACTGTGGACTGCTAGCTGTCTCCTTACCTGCTATAACATCCCTGCTAGAAATTTCGCCGTTGCATGATACGGGGAATTACTCATCGCCAAGATCGGCCGCAAGGATATTCCACTTTCGTGAACCTTCGACAAACCGTAATGTCTAGAGGTAACAGTACCCACTGGTCTGAATCTCGAAAACCTACCTGAATCAATTAAACCAATCTGTTTTAAGCATCTCAACGAGTTTGTAAAAGCTTTATCTATAGTCATCGTTTTATCCTTCTCGTTGTCCATCTGTACACATCTTGTTCCACCTTCCAATAACGAGTCCATTTTTCTTAAATGGTCAACCTTATGGAGAATGACAAATCCTGCGCCTATATCGGGTTTAGAGATTATGATCTCTTGGTGTCTCTTTAGAGATACAAGTTAAGATCAATGCTCTCTTGCCAGTAAGTTTATAACCATTGATTTTCAAGCAAAGTATTGATAGCAAGATTGAAATAACTCAGCATCAAACATTTCTACGTTTAAATCTGATGATTGCTGAAGAACACTCAATTGGCCATAAAGGTTCTCGAACTGAATCGCTAAATCTTGTTGTCTAAACCCACGCATAGGACAGTAAAATTTTGGCCCCATTGATCGTACTTCAAGAGTGGGCTTATCCAGTGTTAAAGATGAAAAGTCATATACGTACCGTTCGGAGTTTCTCGGAAATTCTACAATCACCTTAACTGGATTAATTTTACTACGCATTTTTTCCTTCACTATTATCTCACATTTTGGTTACCATTTGCTGCACGTATGTTGCGAATTTGACGACCTCATTCTGCGTCAGTTCTTTCAACATCATTGCCGCATTGTTCCGTTTCGCTTCGAACATAAGTGCTCTGCCCCTGCATGTGTCCTTTTAGTTTAGATCTTGACGATGCAACGAAGTGCCCGTAATATTGACGAGATTGAATAGACATTGTCACATAGATAATCATTGTTCAGGCGTAGTAACAATAGCAACCTAGAGGTTTTTTCCAAACTGCCATTTAAAAAGATGTTAAATCAGTGCCAAACGGTCCAGAGAGTGGAACAGTATGAATGGCATTCTAAACAACATAAAGTAACCGGATATGGCTTTCACGTTCTAAGTTACGTGTTACAGAATTTCAGGTATAACAGAATAGACGGCGTCTAACTGTAGTGTGTCTTAAAAATGCCTCTTTTTGCAGATTAGCGGCTACACTTTGCTGGTATGCTTGTAACAGCCTCCACATTTATTCTCTTCAGGAAACCTCTGCATGTTTCTCTAAAAACAGCTGAAATTGAGATAACTACATCTTGCTCACGCCATCAATATCGCCTTCACCCTGTTCATAACGTGTTAAAACTGCTGTTTCCGACAAGTCCATTTGCACCTCACCGAAAATGCGAATTACTGGTATGACAGCGACGGATTTGTTATTCCTTATTTGATATGTCATGAGGCTTGCTTTGTTGACTCTTTCGACAAAAATTACTCTAGTTTTGGTTTGAGGACAAATTATTGCGTCCTCCCAACAAACTACCATGATTGAGTTATACGGTAATTATAGCAGTTGTGCTATGATGAAGCAAGACCGCGGCTTGGAGGGAACTGGTGAAAACCTTTCCACTGGGTTACTGTAACTTCTTCGAGATCTACTCGAGCGGGATGACGCTATCATCAGGGGATAGCGTAGTCTCCACCAGTGTCATTAACGCAGCTAAAGTACTTGAATGCCCATTAAAAACTCAGGGCCCATTTATACAACACAGCTGATAGGTCATTTAGTAACGTAAGTCAATTTCTGCCAATAACTGTTCATTCACTGTCTACAAATATCGCATCCAGGACAGCGTATCAGTCGCCAGTATTCGGGCCTGAACAATTTTGCTATCAACTGCAATTAGTCGTCAACTCGCGAGAGCATCCCAGGGTCTATTGCTTCTTAATATATTTATGCCAAAGCTGTTGTACAAAATTGAAACGAACGTTTTCGAACGCGTAGACCACAAGTATACTGTAGTCTCACAAACACAGGTGGTTCCCGTGCGTGACTCAAGCGTCTTATGATGTGACAAATCGGTGGCACTCAGCGTGCCCTCAATGAAGCGGTGTTCAATGCGTCTACCTCTTGAGCATGTGGATCGAAATTAGGATCTCGGTTGCAGTAAAGCCAAGCAAAACTGGCGAGTTTTTTCAAGAGCGATAGTTCAGTGTAATGTCCACTTATAAACTGAATCCGGAAACTGGGGTCAAATGTGATTTGTGATCAACTGTACATCCATTTCCGTCAAATGCAACTGACGGTCAACAACTCGGAGGATGAATGGATCAGCGAACAGTTTCAGAACGTACCTCAGCGACTGCATAGCTTTATTATAAGTGTACACAGTTGGATGATTCTTATAACTGCTGTCCAACCAACATGTGTACCGATGTCTCAGACGGCCGGTTCACCATATGTGACCGTTTGTTCGAAGCGTAAAATTAGCGGTTGAAAGAATGCATATTGTTAGTCATTTTGAATGTAACGGATTTTTTGAGCGGCTGCGGATGCGTCACCATTTAATAATACCACTTTTACCTATAGTTTATCAAATGAGGTTTACCAAAAAATACACTCGGCCTTCACACAATCAATAAGCATACACCCCTCCTACAAAAGGTTTGCAACCAGAACTGGCGATGATCAGCAAATCATGTGAAACAAGTCTGGCTTTCAAGGTTAATCATGCTCAATCACGGCTACAGTGAGTGTTAGCGGTCACGTATAGAGAACGTGACAGCAAACTAGTCAAAAGTCAGATACTGTTGGTTAGTCCAGAGGATGTGTAAATTATGGTCAGCGGTTTCTTCCGAGGAGCTGTACTGCAGCTAGAAAAACAGTGACTCACAGTTAGTCGGTAGTGTTCAACCTGAAAGCGAGATCTAATCACTTAGTTTGTCTACTAGTGTGTGATAGGAGGTTTCGGTTTATTATACAGATTGAACACAACTCAAGATCGAACGCAGCTGTCACATTCCTATAGACATTTCAGTGAGCGTTTCAAGAGGAATCCGAGTTCTTGTTAGAAATCCTCACTAGTGCACAACATTGGTACGGGCGACACTAGAACTCCAGCCAAACATTTTTTGAGGCGGCAACCTTGGTTATTGCGCCACTGACCACACATGCGGCACGAATGAATCATCATGTGTGAATACTCAGCCATATTCGCCTGCGAATAATATTCAGATTGCCCGATCGTCTCGAGTGAAGGCAAAACTATTTCTTAACATTCGGCAGTGACAGGATATGCACTAGTAACGGGTTCTAACAATAACGAAGCTACAGTATAATGTTTTTCTTCAAAATCGTTGATTGAAAAGTCTATGGGATTGTAAAAGCTGAGATAAATTATGGGTGGTGTTCAATTTGTATAATGAATCGAAAACCCTGCTGCTCATCAATAACTCAATTACCGCTCAACAAATTAATAGCTCATAGGATTTCAAGTTTGAGAGAGATCCTAGTCGTGAGGTCGTCGACTGAAGTCAGCAGGACAGTTATTGTCTCCTCTCGAGGAAATAAGGCAACCTGATCAGTTCACACAACTGAATGTGGCTGAATTTACAGATAAGATAACTTGATCATGTTTAGTATGAGGTCAATGGCATGATGATCAACAGGGTTTTCTCTTGAAATTGTGTCCAGAGTTCTAGTCCTGGGTGGTGACGTGGAGATGCACCAATGACGAGCTTCAACAAGAGCAAAACTCAATTACATTGGGTTCTGTCTGAAAGGGTTAACCAAGCCCTGCTCCAGTATTAATCAAAGAGCGCAGGTTATCATGCATCATCTCGAAAGTCAATCGTTTAAACTTGTCTGTATAAATGGGGATCAATAAAACTTTGCATAGCAAAACCAAGTGCGTGAACAGAATGTAGGATTCCGCACTGGTATAAAAATGTGTTTAGATCAAAAGTCGATGAGAAAGCGCGACTGAACGCAAAGCGTTTATCAACTGTTGATCTTTTACCGGAAGAGGGGCCACTAGAAGCTGCTCTGTTAGCAGCCAAAATTGTTCAATAAGTAACATCGAAAAATCAACACGTCACATCGCGGGTACTCCCAAGTGACCTTGAGATGGGTCATCAAATCACTAATAGGCGCCAGCCCCATTTGATGGCCACTTAATTCTGTCCTTACAGATCCCTTATATTACAAAATCTCCATACATACGGTATGGACTAGCCAGTACACGCAACCAAGACACAGCGCTCAACTAACTGACACTACTAATCTCTATATATATACACGAGTTCAGTTTTGAATCTCGTAAAAATTCCCAGCGTAGTCATGATAAACAGTTTGTAGCGAACAAGCTCGTTTTCAGTGATTCATCATCAGGCTAAATACATCACATTTATATCACATATTACGGGAGAATCGTTAGGGGAGTAAACGGTAGACGTGGGGGGTAATGAGGTCAATCAGTTCAATGTCACACTGCAATCAAGTACCCACTTGAACAATGGATCATGACAGGCCAACCGGGTGGGGGTTGGCCAGGGCAAATCCAGAGCCTGAAGAAAACGTTTCTGGGCGCACAGGGGTGGCGATACTTCAGCCGAAACTATTACACGTAGGCTCACAAGCGCAGTCAACAGAACATTGTACGAGTCCACTTTACGTCAAATCCGGGTTTTGCCCATGCCTAAAAGATAAAGTGCTCATTTCTGCAGCCTGGTTTTGTGTATATTCATTTACTTGTTCCTGTGGGACCAGTTATGTTGGCCGCACGACTAGACGCTTATCGGAACGGATCCGGGAACATCATCCAGCTTGGCTCAACAGTGGTCTGCAGCACCATACTATCACACCTGGTGGATTCAAATCACATTGTCAACGTAAAGGACGCATTTCGTCCAATCTACCGAGTTAAGGCCATCCGGTCCAGAGCGGTGAGGAGTAGGACTCTGTCTACAGCAGAGGCTATTGGGATCCGAATGTATAACCCACCCCTGTGCGCCCAGAAACGTTTTCTTCAGGCTCTGGATTTGCCCTGGCCAACCCCCACCCGGTTGGCCTGTCATGATCCATTGTTCAAGTGGGTACTTGATTGCAGTGTGACATTGAACTGATTGACCTCATTACCCCCCACGTCTACCGTTTACTCCCCTAACGATTCTCCCGTAATATGTGATATAAATGTGATGTATTTAGCCTGATGATGAATCACTGAAAACGAGCTTGTTCGCTATAAACTGTTTCTCAGTTTCGTTTTAAACAACGTCAGGTTAGTTTACTCGATGATTTACTTTATCTGTTCGTTTGTCCTAAAAGTCGGTAGGCCACGATTCCAGACGGATATTTCAGCCGGCTAAGTTTGGCGTTGTATGTAACCACTCATTAGTGTGTACAACATTACACCGCTGGAAAGTGGAAAGTAGCAAACTGAGAAAACTGTTCACTTACGTATGATTAGTCCACTATTCGGTAAAACAAGTGGAACGCAGCAGTGCACCATAGGACCCCGACGATCTAGGGTAGGGTCTAACATTTGTCAGAAACTGGAATGTACGCGCACATATCTATGGCAAGCAGACGCTGTCACCTCGGTTATGAGACTGGCTCATTGCTCCAGCATGCTCTCTGGCAATCACCAGCCTCGTGGTGAGTGTAGCCATTCACCGTTTAGCCGCATATCAATAGGCTTCGTGGTAGTTTTTGCTATCAACAGTTTCGATTCGGGCCACGCCTTCACAATTCAACCTTTAAACCTGGTCAACTTTGAGCGCCCGTCACGCGTTTCTGCGACTATGACCAGTAAAGATGCTTGTTTATCAACCGGCACAGTTAGTTCCGTCGTTCAGCGAACTCCAGCATCCTTCTTAAACGACCGGCTTTGTCAACAATGTAGCAGCAGTTCGGGAGGGTAAACGAGAAACAGGAAGATTTGTAACTACCAAGGTTCAACTCTCGCCGTATTCGCCAACCGGCTTTATAGTATAGCCCGTAGGATTTGCATAACCGAATGCTTTGCACCAAAAATCCTATTCTTAAACTCAGAAAGGTTTTTCAGGTAGTGCTCTGTGCAAACGTTAGTTACAGAATGTAAACCAACCTGACAGTCGCTACAGAGCGCCGTTAGTGATAAAAACAATATTTAAACTTTTCATTAACAATACTGAGATGGTTATTGGTTTATTTGAAATTAAGTCTTTCCCGGCGGTCCGCGGTGTATTTCAGATAACAAATGACAGATATTGGCCAATAAGATGTGAACAAAGGAGAGCATCGACCACTGTGAGATGACCACTAATCACTGAATGAAAACAGTACAACGTAAGGTGCATACACTAAAATGAAGAATACGGCAATGTTTCGCTCCTAATTTGACGAGTACTTCTATGTGTTTGCAAGCAGTGAACATATTACAGTGTGCCTGAAGTTCATTTGGTGAGCTTTGGGAATATTAAAAACTATTAACCTTCTTCTAGACAATCAGTATTCATGATTTGCAACAGTCCTGTTGATAACTGTCATTATCGGTCATGTCCAACACATCTTGAATATGTAAACTAAAATACTCTGGTTTTCATTAGTGCCCCAAGGTGTGAATGTTTTCCGACTTGGTCGCTTGAGTTTTCTATCAGTTTATCAAAGTTTGCGTGCTCCAACCCCAGCGAGTAAACAAGGAGTCTATTGCCGACAAGCGAGCGGGCGAATAACAAGACGAAATGTTAACACAGCGGAATTACAAGCGAGCAAACAACGGAGTGGTACGTTCGAGGGCGCGAGCGACTTGCCGGTAACCGCACTCGTACAAACAAACATTTTGGCGCATACAAAAGTTGAGATCATAAAGAACACAAATGACAATCGTAGCTTTAACACAGTTAGCAGTAAACAAATAAGGTCGCTACATAATCGTCATACCCGGTGATCATTCGCAATGGTGGCAGGCAGTAGGCACATTCGATCACAGAATGTCGAAAAGCACAGGAGCACAGTTTACTATGTTCATATCAGCATCAGTGTATCTGAAAAGGTCATACAATACCGGCTTTCTGAACCGGCTAATGATCGCTTGAACGTACAGTCGCAAGGATCTTTGAACAGGGCTCGAAGATTAACAATGTCGTCATACTGTGTGTGGCATTAAATCGTCTTATCCGCCAAGCCGAATGCATTTGTGAGTACAGTCCTGTCTTGAAAGTCTAGCCTTCTCCTGAACCCTTGTTGGATTCATCTTCTGCCTGTTCAGAGGACATTAGAATTTGGATATTTTCAGCTAGATAAGTTTCCATCAAAATGTTTTATGGTTTTTTAAATAGCAATGGAGTGCTTGCAGTGCAGGGCACCACATATTCAAATCATTAAAGAAAAGTGGCGGACCAAGGTATGAGTCCAGGTAAAAACTTTCGCAGTGCGTCAGAGTGAGTGAGGTAGACACTATGTGTAGTGTAAATAAGCACAGACACCCCAGAACCCTGGTTAGTTGAGGCTTATAAAAGTCAGAACGGCGATGAGTGTTTTCAGATGTCATCCGAACTATGCACACGGCTTCCACAAATAAGCTGCAAGAATGTGCTTTAAAAAGATTGCTGACGGGAATAGATCACCAGGTAATCACCCGTTCGGTTGTTGATAGGATTTCTGAATTCACATTTTATTTTGAGTTGACATCTGTTTTGTATTAGAAACTGACCTTTCGCAAATAATATTAACACAATCGCTTCTCCAAAACGGGTATAAACACTAAAAAGGACTCTGTCTGCTTGTACAGAGATTGACAGACTATATTCAGTGTCATCGGTAACCAGGCACTTAATTCGAACAAGACATACACGCTTTCATGGTGAATTTCCGGAACCTCTGGAAATGCATCGTTAGTCTGACAAGACTGTGGCTAACAAATCCCATAACGAACTTGGGTGTTCAAAGGCAGATTGTGTCAAGGCTAAGACCACATTAATATTCGTTATTCTCATGTTTTTCAGTTCACTGTCCGTCAGATTGATCTCTTGATTCAGAACTTCTGCTCAGTGGAAATTACTTTCCACATTTCAAATTACTTACATGGCTGTATTTGATAAGCACACAATACATGCGTAATCGTGAGGAATGTTACATGATTTGTATCCTTCTGTTCGTTGTAGGAGAGAATAGTTTTAGTATTCTTTTCTACACACCTTACACATATATACTAACGATGCATACAAGTGGAAAAGAGTGCAATGTGGATGGTTCACAAGTATGCTCTGGTTCAAACGTAGCTTAGTAAAATTTAACCGTTTCTGCATGTCTAACACGAACAACGCTAAGAAGGCAGACACTGTTAGATGATACTACCTTTTAGTACCGCATAACACTAACGAGGAATATACATGTATATAACACTACAGTGAGAGGAAAGACGAGGTAAAAACGGTAAATGGGACGGAGGACAGCGCAATACTATTAAGCCCACCACAGTGTGTGGCGCATGTATGGCTATTTTTTGTACCCAGTAGGATGGCATGAACAGATTGGCGGGGCAAAGGTGAAAATAGTTATGCATATTAACGATGCCTACCTTTTGAAGAGTGGAACGTCGTACCGGAGTTGTAGTGTGTATTCGCTGGAACTTCAGTTTTGTGCCCTGCAGAACCAACTGATGGCTTCCCACGAGTAGCTGTAAAACGAACAATGAGCTGGCCACCTGTAGATTGATAAATTCCATTGAAAAAGGGAGGGGGAACTGACTGGTTTCTAAATGTGAGAAATATTTCGGAAGTCTGCGCTGCAATCACTGCAGCAAAAATAACTTATACGGACATAAAATTGTGAACGATAGTCAACAGCGCATGGCCTTGTGTGTCCAACATGCTGCCTCACTTTGCAGGTCATAAATGGTAGCCTGGTAGCCTACCTGGTAGCCAGGTAGGTGGTATCTCTCATAAAAAGCCTTAACCATTAAGAATTGCGACAGTCTGCTTCACAAGTCCCAATCTGCTTATTATCCGACAAACGGGAAAGTGTCTTAATGGGGACTGGCGGACAAATCTTATCCAGAGAAGATAAAAGAACATCCGCTGAGACAGAACAACGGTGTGTTTAACGGCATTTATTAGCAGCTCAGACTGTTTTGCTTTTTCATACTCAGAAACATACATCAGTGACTTCTGCCCACTTAACGTCGACTAACTTTTATTTGAGAGACTCACACAAAAGGGGTAGGCACGTTTTCATTTTACAGTGAAAGCAGAGGTGATGTTAGAAGTTCTGGCAATATGTGCAAGGTGTACATGCTACTAAACGGCATGCAATTGCTAATTGAAGACGTCAGCTTATGGTAAGTATTTTGAAATGGTGGATGTCATAACTAAGCTTTTGACATGCATTTGGCTGGAAACGAGGCCATAGGTACCAAAGTGTTAACTGATAGAACGATATTGCCTGAACTCTGAATTTCCAAAATACGATACTAGTCCATATTTGGAATTAAAAGAAAGGTAACAAAGTATTCAACACATTCAGCTTGTTGCGTTGTGCGTGAAAAAGAATATCCTGTTGGAATGGCTGCTTGCTCTTGCCAGCTGCTTAACGCCCTCCTCGCAAAACCCTGTTAAAAGTATGATGTGCTTACCCTAAAGAAGCCACAATTTGATTTATTGCAACAAGAGTTGTTAGTGTTGAACTGATAGTCAACAAGTCTCTACGGTTGATGCTGTAGCTTAGCCGGTATACATTGAGCCAGATCATTCAGTTATCAGCAATCCAAGTTATATATATATATATATGAATGTGCACATTTGTTTGAACACCCAAAACCACCGAGAGTAACCCTCACCTCTATGCGTACTACACAGGTCGCATGCTCCCCCCTTGTCCTGTTGCATTCTCGCTTCGTTGAATCACTTGCCCGCTAGCATGTCAACTGTTCGTATCCACAATATATTTCTTATTTAATCACCTCGTCAGTCTTAATTGGTCATCTCAGTTCGGTTGATTCTAAACAATGCGCAAGTGGGCAGGTTATCCGCCAACAGATGTCAGCCTGTTTACAGTGGTTCTAAACCCTGCGTTTATGAGAGGGAATTTGTACTTCAGTCAGCCATTTAGTCGGCTGATATCTAGTGTCTCCTTTGATTCTGAAAATCTTGGATTTTATACGTACTTCGCATGGCCGGTTTTCTAAATAGAAGCAAATTTGAGAGACTGACGCACGAAGAATGTCGTCTTTCTGCGGATAGCTAGCTTGAATCAATTGTGACAGTGTAACTCTCTTAGGGTTAGCTGTGTCGTGTAAAATGAAAGAAAAACCAATGCGTTGACAGTCGTTTCCGTGGGGTGCCTTTTTTCTCTACAGTTCATTGTATGCTTAGAGTGAATGTAGCATTTATTTTCATTTTAAGTGAGCTTGGTGAACCCCTGTACTCACGGTCACTCCTCTGTAATTCTTGGTGTAAGATAACGATGATTAAAAACCTAACCAAAAGACTATGCAGTCATTCGGGGTGGGGGCATTCTAGTTAACCATCTGTTAAGGAGTGTTAGTGATAGCTGATTAACTAAGCATCACTTGACTTGGAAGATAGGGTGACTTTGAAGCAATTCACCTCGGCGAATGGTACCTAGGCTTACATCAGCTTGATGCGGAACAGATCAGAGATAATTTGCATTAACTTCCTTAAACAAGCAAGAACCACTCACCGCGTAGTTTTTTGGAACCCATTATTTGAAGACGTCAAATGGATTTCCTCGCCGATGATAGAATTTCCATGATGTACAGTCGAACAAATTTAACCGATGGGATTTACTATCTGTCCGATATTTCAGTCACTTGCAAAGAAAACACATAAAAATGATATCGGTGGTCTATTCATGGATACCAATCCTACCCCCACCATCACAAAGTTCCGACAGTTACACTGTTTCTACTCGAATGTCAAGAATTCCATACAGCAAATGTCTTGTTCAGTTGAGGTTTCGGCTGATTCTGCATAATGTTTGAAGTAGATGAATCTATTCCTTTTCGGGCAGACTAGTGCTGTTTTTCAACAAGAAATTGATCATTAATAAGTAATATACAACAGGATCTTGAGAAATCATACGCCAATAACAATTAGTCATATCATTCAAGTCTAAAATGTTTTCTTTCCGAACGGAGCACTGGTCTATTTTCGTTCTTGTTTATATACACTCCCAGAGCACACCTCGGTCTCATGCAAAAATTTAACATCATCTGAGCTCATATCATAAACGACCGACCTATCATTTGCAAACGCTCGGTTACGTGCGCTTGTGCGCAACGCTGAAGAATGTACTGTGTTGCTGGTGACTGCTCGGGTCATCCACTAAATTGTCAACATTGTGTTAATTCCGACGAAGAATAATATATTCCATTTTTTGAACTGGATGTGTTTCTCGATAATTTTTTGCTTTAGTACGGAAACGCAGCTCACTTCACAACGAAGAAGAGCCCCGCAATGCTATTTAAATCAAGACAACTAAGATAATCACTTCAGTGTGTACATTCAACGAATGTGAGGTAATTTCGTGGGAGCGATTTGCGACATGTCAAATGATTGATCACTCGCCAGCTAGGCAGCACAATGGCAGAAATTACTGACCTGCCTGATGCCCCGATGCATCGGAGACAGTGACCAAATTTAGTTTCGAAGCACTGAAAACGTGGTCAGGGAGGAAGCAGAACATCGTACTGCGAGAGTTCGATATCCCGAGGAGGTCAGAACGATTGGCGATTGTGAATGAAGAAGCTTCTAGAAGAGAGGAAGGTTGTGGTGGAAATCTACTCGATTCACCGCTCATCCAAACACCGACACAGCAGAAGATTTGAAAAACGGCTAATCCAGATGTCGCGTTAAAAATACAACATCACGATTGGATGAACGGTCTCAGTGTTGGGCCTTGCGTTATTCACCAATTTGTCTGTTGCGTATTTAACCTAATTGCATAAGGTTTATGGCGTTGCATGTGCTAATACCATCAACCAATGACAGACGGTGATTTCTTTAATACTGTTGTACATCCATAAATTCGGCGCCTCAACTCATGAACAAGAATTGCTTACTGTTACCAGCACCAGGTCTCCGCCTCATTGCTTGTGTGGGAGGTTTCAATTCAATTACAATTTGTAGGGCTATTCGAAGTTCCTTATTCCGAGTATCACAAGACCCAACAGCTTCAGTTCGTTACAGACGTTGGAGTAACATCGTTTACTGGAAACATGATCGGACGTTGTAGAACAGTAACTGAAGTGAGGCAGTGACCACATGGATATCCGTCATATGGAATGTCTTACTGACTCGGAAAAAGAGTACTTGGATAACATAGCACATTTGGCAGTGTTGAACGGTTGTATAGCAAATGAAAGCAGAAAAACATCCCATCCAAAGTCTTGTTTTGTGTACCCAATTGTTCTAACAGAAGCATCAGGATCAATATCGAGGTGTGTATTTCATGTTGTATCGAACAGAACACGGTTGCGTTAACATACTTTGAATCTGTAGATAATTTACTGACAATGACACTTGTCTATAAATCACAAGTCCACGGGTTTGGTGTGCGGCCACAGTGATCATTTCTTTTTTTATCAAGTAAGCAACAAATAGGTATCTGGCACACTTGTGACATTGCGTGTCACGTGGCAGTTAAAAACACAATACAAGGGATGGGCGCATACTTAAGTACTTACCTTGTTGATGATATGTGTGGGATTTAAAGCAAAAAATCTTGCCGTACATCGCAGATGACCAAAATTTTGAGCACTGTTTGCTTGTAAGGAATGTAAGATGTTAGCTGTTGAGCAGAATAAATGAACGTTTTATGACAGACCGATTGCCCTAAAGGATACTGCGGACATTGTGTGATGTCGATAGTCGTGGATGGATATCTTAATATTATGCCTAATTCTCTGGCATGCGGTCGATAATTTAGTGATTCTAGTGGAACCGAGTGTTCTTATTACGTAACAGAACTTGAAACGAGTTGGCCGGGTCAACAACGTGACCTATTTCCATGATGTGCTTTGTGATGGATGAGGTCGGATTTCGTCTCAATTGTTCTGTTGCCAATGTCCGTTGCGTCATGGCGCGTATCAACCACCTAGGCATATGTTCAGCCATTCTTTGTCGTAGGCATCGATCTGTTCTGCCGATATAGATGTCACCGCAACTGCAAGTGAACTGATAGATTACATGTGAGACAGAACATTTCGGTAGGTCACGACTACGAATAAGCTGAGTGACACTCCTAGTTGTGAGTAGCAATCGCAATTCAGCCGCAGGGAATGTGCGAGTTAGAGCAGATTGTAATTTTTGACTTACATCGGTTGTGATATGATCGCCTTTGAAGGGTAGGTTCAAAAAGACCTGCTTCTTGGGAACCGTACTCACGACAGACTTTGTCAGTCTCTTCTGGCTGTGAACATCGATGAATTTCTCCGGGTAACCGTTTGCAAGCAGTACCTTTCTTAATTTCGCCTCTTCTCCTTGTAAACAATCATCGGTACATATCTCCCGGGCTCTATGAAACAGGGTTCGTACCAGGCCTCTTTTGTAAGTAATGGGCGCAAAAGAAGAGAATTGCAAATACTGACCGCTCCAAGTGGCTTTGCGGTGCACTGAGCGTTGTAATGAGCCATCCTGCCGTCTGGTGATTAAAATGTCTAGAAAAGATAAACTGTTGTTTGTTTCCTCCTCATGAGAAACAGAAAGATTAGGATGAACGGAATTGAAGTGGTTTAGGAGTGAATCAAAATGAATATTAGTAGTAAAAATCAAAATATCATCTACATATCGCTTATAGAGGCTGGCACCATCTATAGCATCAGATAGTTTTAATTCAATCATTCCTAAAAATATATCTGCAAGTGTAGGGCCCAATGGGCTACCCATTGCCACACCATCAACTTGCTTATATGAAAATCCGCCAAAATCAAAACGGATATTCTCTGTACATAAAAGTATAAGCTCCTTAAGGTAATCAACTGGGAGACAAAAAGGCAAATTTTGATGAGAAATAAAATCGCATAAAAAGTCAACTGTTTCACGGAGGGGGACGTTTGTAAATAAAGAGTCCACGTCGATAGAATACATCTTATGTGAACTCACTGATACGTTCTGTAAAGTTTGTACCAGATCGAAGGAATCTTTTACACAGTGAGGAGTAAACATCTGACGGATCGGGTGGAGGATGTCTACAAGCCATCTGGCAAGCTTGTGGTACGGTGAGTTGTCCATGCACAAGATTGGCCTTAACGGTACACCACCTTTATGTTTTTTTGGAGCACCTCTTAACTGTGGTGTGCGGGTTCCGGTTGGCTTCATCTGTCTGTATTGCAGTTCCGAGATATACCCATGTAGTAGCAGGATTTGGAGCTTTCTTGATATTTGTTTCTCTACCAAAATGTTGTTATCAGCAGTACTGTCCGTGTGAAATTTTCTTCCATCCATTAGGAGATCTTTCATTTTTGACTCATAATCAACCTTGTTCATGATGACTGTGCCGGAACCTTTGTCTGGCTGGAGGAAAACCACATCTTTCATTTCTCGCAGTTGTTTCAGAGCTTGGTAATGTTCCGATGTCAAACAACATTGCTGGCGTATAGGCGAAGTCAGGAAATGGTACGAGATATCGACTAACTTTGCGCGGAACCACCCTTCGTTTTCCGGTGAAGTTGGAGAGAAGTCTTTAATTTGATCATACAGGTTCTCAAATTGCACCTTCGTTTGCAATCGGTCGACTCTTTTGGGGGGAATTTTAAATTTCAATCCTAGGGATAGAACCTCCAATTGTGCTCGCGAAAACTGGACTGACGATAAGTTCTGCACGTGTTTCAAACCATCTGTAGGGAACAAGCACTCGTTATCCGAACGCGACAAAGTTCCATGAAGACTGCGTAGTGTCTTGGTTCTGGTATTCTTCAGTACGATTCGGACAAAATTCTCGAACTTTATACGACATATCAACGACAGACTGTTGAGTATAGATGTAAAACGTCGTTGGGTCTCCAGATATTTGTTCAGCCTTTCTTGTGAAGCCTCAATATGTGAGGTTGCTAGCCTGACAAGGTTGATGCTGTTTGCGGGCTATTTTTCTTTCAAAAGCAAACGGTAAAATATCAAAGGGAATCGGCCTGACTGTACGCACTCTGCATAAAACCCGATAGTTGAACGTTCCGTAGTCGTCTTACACCGCAATGTCACCAATCTGTCTAACGCCCGCGTTGTATGCGTAGGGAGTCTTCGTTTGAGAAGTTTAAAACACTGAGTTCCCTTGATCCAGTTCACCAATAGCGATAGAAGACATACATCGCGAGATGTTAACATTTCGTTTACTCTCTTCAGTCACGAACGTAAAACATTAGAATATATAGGACATGCGGTTAGCAACACAATCAAAAACATTCAACCATTGGGTTTACATGAAACAAAGACTGTCGTCAGTTCCAGGGCAGACAAACTGCGTGAGTCAGCAGTTTATGCACAGACCGAGTGTGCCTGAATTTGTGGAACTGGATCGCCAGTGTGACCAGAGCAACCATTATTCATATGCATACGTATATGGATATGTATACACTACAGATATCGGTTATTTCTGTCACATATGTTACGTATGCGTCCGAGGCTAATACCTTTTATTCGTTCGTGCACCCAAGTTTTATGACATGTCGTTGTTTTACATTTACTTGTCTCTAGCAAAAGTGACCTTTTTAGATTAGTAGCATTTAAGGCAGACAACCAATCAACTTATAAATGTGGACTTCATGCTTCCGCAGATGGATTACATCCCTCCATCATGGACTGTTAAGACTGGCCTAAGGTTGTTTCACGACCGAGAATGTGGTTTTATAAAACAGCAGCAAACGAAGACAGTCCAGAGGTACTAGAAAACGGATCTATATAAGTACAAAACTCATCGTAAATCAAAACGGTTGTTAGCTAACATGAATAGATCACCATGCCCATAAACTTTAACTCGTCATCGATCCGCCTGGAAAGTGTGAGTCGACAAATGTGGAAAGTGGTTATATTAATATATTTTAGAAATCGACGTTGAGTGACAACACGATAATTGGTGGTAAATGTGACCATTTTGTTGTTTATTCGCGAGAAACACGTACTCTTGCATGCTGTTCATAACAACGCATTACAAAACGGAACCTGTTTAGAGGAAAATTTAAAATCTTGGTAAAGTTTACAGTAATAATCTGTTATTTGCGTACGATTGTTCATTGAATTACTTCACGAGGGGATGGTAGAATAAGGGCTGATCATCGTCACCAGAAGTGTTCACTAGCATTTGCAGTGGCACATGTCTCATATTTGTAGTCCATCTATTCATTTTAACAAATTGATCTGACTGACTAGGCAAACGTGGTTTGGCTATCATTTACTCGTCGACAGACACCTAAGTTAACATGTCCCGTCATATTTAGTACCCTAATTGATTAAACAACCAATTACCCTAATCGAAAATACTATTGGGCTGGCACACAGATCCTTTCGTGTATGGATGCTCAGCGGGAATGTCTAGCAACAACTGAGATTAAGGAATGGCATCTAGCTCTTCGATTGCGATTACTTTCCAGATATGCTGCCTGATCTTCCTGCCGGTTGTTAGTTTTCGTTTGGCTGACCTACTCGCAGACATTAAAATATAAAAGCTTTCGGAAAACACCAGTCTTGAAGCCATCTGGTAACTCCACTGTAGTAACAATTGAGCTACATTCTTTTCCGATAAAATTTATACGTTTGTTTCTCATTTTGACAACTCACTTATCAGATGACAAAAGAAAAAACTGACGCAAAATGTGAATGCAGACAGTTTGATTGTGAATTAGTGTAGCTCATTGGGGACTCGTTGGAAGTCACATTACCAGTACAGGTTAGTGACCGGCACTTATCTAGCATTTACATCTAAAGGGTTATGCAGTTCCGGTAGTATCGAAATACTTATCGTGCTGTAACGAAAAATACAATCAGTCAGGTGTTCGAGAGATTATAGGAAGGCAGTTTTGACAAGACTCTAGAGGTGAAAACCGATAGCTCACGTTAAAGGAAGCGAGCTCATACTGAGCTGAGGTAGTCAGGCAAAAAATAGACGAGACGCAAACCTCCTTAACGAGCGACAAAAGGCAAACGGGTTGATTTTGTCGAAAATCTGTAGAAAACACCAAAACTGAAAGCTCATCGTGGTGTTAGATGAGGTACTATTCCAAAAGCAAATGCACGCAACCGGAGGCCTGCAATCGCAAATGGGAAAAAGAGGGGTTTTACTAGCTGGAATGACTAAAGTATTTTGGATATGACACTCCATAAACGTGGAAAACTTTCTTACGTATTGACGGCCATCTGTAGCACACATGGGTCTGTGTTGCAAAACGGCTGTATTTTTTCATGCGTCGTATATTCCAAATAGAATACCGTGGATCAACCTGAGATTGACGCGAACAGAATGATGAAGTTAATTTATTTTCTTCAGCTATTCGTGGAGCTGCTGTATGTTCAGTCACTCCGCCAGTCTACAGAATCATTTCCCCTAGTGCGAACCCAATCCTGACTCACGAATGTATCGCAGTCGGTGAGTTCTGTGAAAGGTAAATTCGGACCTGCGTAGTGACATATGCTCTCGTGGCACACCCGTGACCACGCCTTCTACAATGCGTCTGCAGTCCTATACAGGCCAACCACATTTGTTTAAATTTGTAGTCGTGGATTGTGAACTGTCAGTACTACCAGTTGAACAACAACCAAATTTGGGAAAGTCTCTTTACGGAAAAATCCACATCGGCCATTATAACTTAATGAGCGGGATAAAATGTGTTAGATAAAACATGGAAATTGTGAGGTTTTATGAGAACGGACGAAAAATTTCAATCATTTCTCATCACCAATAAACGTGGTTTGGTTATATCTACAAATATTACCTTGGCATGAAAGAATTTAATGCCAGTAGATACCTGGAAATTTTGTTAAATGTGGTTAATGGCTTGAGTGAACTTCGCTTGGTTATTTCATTGTAGTTCGTTGAATTAAGTGGGTAACTAATTTCAAATGTAAAAGTTCCTAACTCACGATGTGACTTAATGGACCTGGACCTGCTGTTTCTTATCCTGTTTTACGTCTACCGGAAGTCCAGAATTTACGCAGCTTGGTTTCCCATATAGGGGCAACTAGACAAAGTTACCAACCCATCCCACTATTATAGGGAATTCACCAAGTGAACCGGGACGCTAACTGCCAAAACAAAGATACTCGTTCAGTTCATGTTGGAAATTTTAGTACTAATGTCTTTTATTGCCATACACGTTTCCTGGTCGTTCGACGTACCTGGCAGCTACAGTACGCTGAGCATGCTGTTTCTGTCGCCCGTATGAGTCGAGCCACAGTCCAGATTTTTTGCAGCTGGATCTTTTTTACCTCTTTATGTCCACGGCACGACTGTTCAGTAACGTTGATTCTCCCAAAGACTTACGTTGGCCAGTTTTTCATCATGGATTTACTTCGCCGATTTCTCTCGCTAATATCGTTCACCTATCTGTTGGCTAGTGGTCTGCTGGTCGTTTGTGCACTCGTTTTGGCGTTCGCCGCTTGAATAACCTTGTGTATCGACTACCTTGAAGTACTGTAAGTTTCAAGTGTGTCGCTGATCTTGGATTACGGTGGAGGTGTAAACTGTGGTTGGTGAAATTTTCCGGGAAAAGCACTATAAGGTTTATCGGCTTCCAGCTTAATCATATGCAACAAGAGGTGATACCACAAGGTCCACCTGCTTTTCACTTAAAAGACATTTCTATCGTAGTTGTGTTTGGCATCACAAAACCAGTCGCTTCGTAAACAACTATGCAGTAGGACTACCTACCAATATATGTGTGAGTCAACAAATGCGTCCCAAAGTGGCTCGATGCGCTGTAGAAAATCACCCACGGAAGTGTGCTTCCACAGAAGGAGCCACTGACTATCGCAGAAGAAAATTGTCATGAGTTCACGAACTATGTGTACACTCCAGCATAAGTGAACAGATTGTGGAGGAACCTCAGGGGACATACGTTTTAAGTCACAAAGCTGCTATGGGTTAAGCCTGCTCCGTCGTATCTGTCAACAGTCATGTTTAACGTTGTCGCTTTTATGTTTATTTTACCTACATACCTAATCGAGCACGTTTGTATCATCGTGATGACATCTTTTTTGATCTTTCTTATCTGCCTAAGGCATGTTGTGAAAACACATATGTCCCTGCACTAAAGTTATTTTGATTGCTACTCTCAAATGGCCATTCTCATTGTTTCCAGTTTCTCTTTGTTTGGAATCACTTGCAGGTGGTGTGACAGAAGGTCAAACAGGTGGCTACTCTGTTAAGAATTGGAGCCAGTGTTTGCTGGAGCGGAGGTCTTCGGCCTTTTGTCGTTGCACGATTTCATCATCAGTAATTGCTGCTTTCGACATGCTGTGAGTTATTCTAATGAAGTGTGCAGGACCAAATCGACATATCAATTGTAATAGTAAATAGATGAACTTTAAACACATGAATGTGTGAGCAAAAATCAGCTCCACAAAGCAGCAAAAACCACGATCGTTAGCAAACCTAAAGACCAGTTTCGGTCAGAGAACGTGTCCGTACTCCATGAAGGCCTTTCGGGCAAACAAGCGTGACACCCACATCAGAACGAAAACTGGAAATTGGTGAGCACGGAGTTAATTTAGGAACCAGCTAAAAGCTGTCTAAAGTTGAGTTCAGTTAGTGATGTGAACCGGTACGCCCTTGCATCACCCGACACTCATCGTTTGAGACACCAGCTGTAAAAACGACAATTGTAGTGTGGCGAAAAGCCATTCAGTCCACTGAATGCGTTCTAACGCAATCTATAATGTTCAACTCACTGGTTGTCACGCCATGTGTGCGCTGGTGTTTATAAACCGGAATTCCGGTCCACAGCGTACCCCCGGTCTTTTCTCACATTCCATGTGCACTTCGGCCCAGTTTGTGTGTGGGGCCGACGCCTTCTGTCAGGGAGGGTGGTTTCGCCTGTCATTCCCCAATGGTCCAATCTCTTTGGGCGATTGATCTTTCGGTCGCCCGCACTGTCCGCATTCTATAAACTGAGGGCTTGGGCCGTGTTTTACTGTCGTGTGGAGATATTCCACCAAATGTTGGAATAGTCGCTCCTGCGATCTGATCATCCATCCCATTTCTTCTGCCATGTCTCGTCCGTTGGTCCGATCAAGGTAAGCGAGGGCTCGTCCGGTCTCTGTTGTCCACGGTCCTCTCCCTGTGGACTTATGGGCCTATCTCACTGCAGTGTTGAGACATTCCACCAAGAGTTGGAATGCTCGCATCCCCGATTTTATAAGCTACCATCCTTGCCCCTCCTTCAACGAACTTACCGCGATTGTGCCATGTTACCAGGTTTATACCATTGATCAGAGAACCTTGATTGATTTGGGAGCTCGTAGATCTCCTGCTGTGTGCCACAGAATGATCGTGCGGAATGCATAACGCAGTTCGTTAAGAGTATAACTGAGGTTGACACATCGAAATGTGAGAAGTGACTGCAAGCAAATAACTCACATCAGAAGGTTTCAAAACACCACTGGTGTGTTCAACTCAAGTTACAACTTCAAGCTCACATTACTAACCGGTGAAAATAGTCGCACATTATTTTCATCTCATCGAAACTAGTCTTACGCTGAGGTACTTTGTTTAGGTTGTATCATCAAGGTAGATGAACACGGTTGAAAAGTTCAAATCCTGCGGAAGCCTAGAAAGTCATACTATGCTCCTACTGACGGAAAACACTTTCCAGCGTAGGCTGAAGTGTTAGTTTGGCGGAAATCCATTCTCTTCTTGATCAATAATGTGATATTTTCGAACGTGTCAGAATCGAGAACGACATGCGTGGTGTAAGTACATCACTTTGGGAGAACCACTAGATTAGACGTGTGCTTACGTTTAACACTACTACCTCATCAAGAATGTTCATACCTTCTTCGAGCACTGGTAAGCCTCCTAAACATAGTGTGCCATGAAATGGAGAACGCAAATGATGTCTGAATGCAGTTGAGAAAGTAGGGTATAAGAATTGTACGAAACCTCTGGTGTCACACTATCCGATAGTTTCTGCCAAACAACGACATTGTTACATGGAGACATTCTTTCGTTTATGAAATATTCTGAGAGTGACCGATGTCGGTTCTCAGCACATTGTGGTAACAAAATCTGCTGTTTGCCATCATGTGAATCTGTATTTCCCTTCTATTTAAGAAGACCTTTATGCACAATATTGTGGCACATGCTGCAGCTGAACCCAGGTCATCATAAGAACATATTATTCACACGTTCTATTGGTTATTCATTAGGCGTAGACTTAGTGTGGAGATCATCTTGTCGGACCAGTAATAACATGGACTCACACAAATGCTCTATAGACCCACAGCGGCTGGTGTGCCAGTAGGTCAGTTCAAGAAGGGAAGCTTTGTTGGATAGTACTTTTAGGTCAGCTAAACACCAGTTAGATTGCAGCAAGTGTAGGTTAAACGTGTCTTCCCGAAAGGTCATATGAAGACTGTTCTCCAACGACGTTATGCACCTTACTGGTAAGCAGTTTTGCCATATCCATGTTGGACACCTACCAACTAGGAGAGCGTAAAAACTGGGTATGTTGAGAAGCAACCCAGTGGTAACCAGCTACAAACGTCACATATTTTGCATATTAGGTAGTATAAAAATGAATAGAAGCAAATTTGAATGGGTTTGAATGTTGACAGCGGTAGGTAGGACGATGGAGAGAACCACATCGTGAGTGTGCGGGCACTATAAACTCAGAAAACAGGTCTGCTTTTTCGTAAAAACGGCATGCATGTGTGGTATTATTACAACGTGAGGAAATGTATTAGATGGTAACGAAATCCAGCAAAAAAATGATACCTCACCAAGATACTTCACGTATTGCGACGTTATCCAGGGTAGGGAGAGTGATCGACGGGTAATGGAACATATAAACTTAGTCTACCTAAGAGAGAGTAAGTGAGTCAAGTATCAAAACACCTTCGTTCACCAAAGAAAGAGCCAAAATTCTCATGTCCATTTTTTATCATACGATCGTGAATTAGATTCCAGAAATCTCTACACACTTAATATCATTCACACGACATTGGTGTATATTTTCTGGTACCCGCTAAAATATGCTTGAATACGATTTTCCACAACAACCACGTGATATACTTACTTGAAACACAGGGACTGATCAGCGCAGAAGCATCATTAGATGGTACCCAGTTCATATGTTGGTCAGTGGTTATTTTCACAGTACCTAACGATCAAGCATTCACAAGTTTTGCGGGCTTCAGCGTCACAAAAGCTGCAGTGGTATCCTAGTTTGGGTAAATTACGTCGTTTGTATCATTAAACTTCCCTGATGTTTATTTCTGCTCATTTCTGATAAGCAATAAAACCAGGGATTTAATCACCTTTCTACAATTACAGAATAGATTCGGTTACTTTTTGACAGTTGGTAATCACTGAGATGCACCAAGTGGACACAAATAATTAATCATTGAAAACAATGCAATCAGTTTCACAACCCGTTGAGGAGACACTACACAGAGCTGAGCTGTGTGCTATGAAAGATAATCTGCATTGCTAATAAATGCGTCTGAATTTTTAGACCTCCCTTAAGTTTAATGATTAGGTACAGTTCAAGGCGTAAACGAATGCATTTGTGAGGATCACGTTTATTACGGACAATCCACTTGCCTAGACAACCGCACATAGTGAAAATAACTACACAATAACGCCATCAACTGATATATCAGTGCGCACGTATTGGACTTGCATTCACTTCGATTATTAACTACTGAACGAGAGGTACGTTAGTTAACGATGATTCTTGGTGCACGATGGCACTGATGTGTTGGGGGACACACCTCAACATTAGGGTGTAAAATATATGTACAAAACGATTATTTCTCATTTTAACCTACAGAATATATCCTGTTTCCAGAAGCTTCTAAAATGACCTCCGTGGGATTGAACCCATCGCCGAAGGCATCCATATCTAGCAGATCCTCTCGTGATTGGTATTACGCGCGCTTCCTGTTGCGGGTTTGCTTATCCGAGATGTTCGCCGTCACTATGTTAACTTTCTCACACATACACTATGACGTCACTGTTCTTTACAACTTGCCAACAGCTATGCCATGTTCGATTGCTTTTGGATGGGCAGTCTGGATATTCGGGCCCATCAGTGGCCCTCAATTAAGTCCGATTGTAACAATTGCTCTTCTAATCACTCGGCGCATTACTATTCTCTCCGCTGTTGCATCAGTGGTCGGCCAAATCCTAGGAGTCCTTTTCGGATTCTTGCTAGCTCGGGGATTGGCTGCAAACACACACCCATTACTCCACACGTCCACGTTTGGAATGACCACAGTGAATCACGTGACCGCAGTTCAGGCATTCGGCCTTGAATTTTTGGCTGGTATCAGTTTGATTTGGGTCATTTTGGCAACCTTTGATGAATTTCGGCCAGTTGAGTGGACTCAGGGTCACGTCTCGATATTTTTCGGTGTTTTCTTTCTTACACTTTTGTGGCTTGGAGCAATGCTGGTGAGCAGGTAGAAATGTTCTAGTACTTTAGTTAGTCTAGTAAATGTTCATGCTTCTGCATCCTTTTCATTGATGAGGGAGCTTGTTTGAAAGTAAATTCCAACATAAATTATCGATGCTCCGTGCACGTTCTTGGAACATTGAACGATATTCATAGCCTTTTCTTTTCACCCACGATCTATACTACAGGGTAGTTATACCGGATGCAGTTTGAGCCCTTTCCGAAGTTTAATTCCGGCCATTTTCAATGGAAACTATGAGAATTTGTGGGTGAGTACCAGCTTTATAATTTTGTATTTTATATATGTCAACATATAATAGTTGTGTAACAACCGATTCTTGTGACTGTGGACTGAACACTTGATCTGATGGTTTCGTCGAATGTTAGCTAAGTTTACAAATGTTACTTTGATTCACTTCTCCACAAACATTTCTGAAATGATCTGGAAGTTTACATGAAGTCACCTCACTCAAACCAGCTGAATAACCACCGCACACAAAGGTACTCATTCGCGTATGCAATGGGTGTGTAAGATGACCGACATTTAACTGTCACCAAACTGTGATGACTTTTAGAACTTTCCATCATTACTTCACTACCATGGTTTTGCGTATACGGTGAACCCGAATAAAATGGAAGAGCACACATGAGAACAAAACAGGATATGTTTTGGTTGCCAGGCGAATAATTAGAACGAAACATTCGAATCAACTGGTCTAAAGCTATTTGGACGGATAAAGCGGATGTTAGTAGCCGGCAGTCCATAACATTGAGCGATAATTCAGCTACTTTGCGCCTGTTTCACCCTCACTTGCATCTTTCAATATGCTGAAAAGTTCGATCCCAATATTCCGCTCGATGACCTTGGTTGAACGAAAGATTTCAGCCAGGATTTGATTACCAATAGTCTTAACTTGCCGCAGTTGAGCCAGTCCACGATTTTGGCTGCAGAGTGTGCAGGAGTCAGTATTCCCCTGACTGACATTTCTTGTGGACGTCTGATTTTCACCTAGATGAATCTGCTATCTGGTCAAGACCAAATCTGTTTGTTCGGTCAACAGCGTAAGCATAGAAGTATGGTAAAAAAAATGCCAAGGATCTTGAAGCAACCTTGTATGCGTACGTCACATATCATTTTCGATGGTCCTCTTAAAAATTACTTCACCTTTGAAAATTTAGCCAACTCAGGTCTTATCTATGAGGTTTAGCTTATGTTGTATCCTGGATTTGTGTCTACCTCACATTAGCTACTACAACCAGACATCCTTTGAATGCACCCACGTCCTTCTCTTCCCCAGCTTCGTATCAGCTGATTTGTTTTTGTAGATATATGTCTGGTAGTATTCAATACTTTAGGGAGGTTTAGAGAACTACCACTGTGAGGTAACTTAATTACGACTTTATTGGCAAGTTTTAATCAGTTGAGTAAACGTTGGCATTGTTTGACCGATGCAGTGGGGATAACGGAGCAAGAATAACGTTTGCTCTCTCTTTCGAGAGAGAGACGTTACGAACTCATCGAGAGTACGTTGTTCGCTACTAACTGGAACAAGTAGGCTCAGAAACTAACGTCAGCTACATATGCTTCACAGTTGTGAAACTGTTGATGCGACTGCTGTGCGCTGCAGTCGTTTCACCTAAGGCGATTCACTATGCCCAATGGCAGCAAGTGATCGGTGCAGTCAATACGTAGACTCGGCAATGGCTGTGCAAGAACAAACTACGACGAACATCTCACTGGCTGAAGAGCACCTGCTTTCAACAACAGATCTATTTTGTTGTCATTTGTGATTACCACTAAGTAAGGAGATAGATGCGTGCGCTTAAAAGTTGGCTCGCCTTACGGGTAGATAAATAACACAATTTTGGTTTTTCAACTAACAGAAGGTGTTGTATAGAATCGAGACATGCCACTCACGCGGATCGGTGGGTCTTCTGCTTCTACTTTTGCTCAAAGCATTCATAGAGAAGGGATTCGCATCTGAGGAGCGCACCCGAATGTAAGTAGAGCCCTACATATACCGTTATTCGGCATATAGAAGACAGTAAGTTATCATCCGAAGTTTCCATTATATGTAGCCCCAGATGACGATACCCGCATTTACAGGCACGCTAGGCAAACTGTGATCAGTAGTTTGAACAAAACAGATAGAACATGAAGACTGATAGATGCAAGCATTTTGTATTGACTCATCAGTGCCAAACTTACAATAACACGGGTGGGCTTTTTTTTAAAGCAATCGATTTGAGGGGTGGAAAATCAATAAGCGAGAGAGGATAAGACATTAAGTCCAAATCAAATCGATTGCTTCAAAAAAAAGCCCACCCGTGTTATTGTAAGTTCGGTACTGATGAGTCAATACGAAATGCTTGCATCTACCAGTCTTCATGTTCTATCTGCTTTGTTCAAACTGCTCGAGGGAAACAATTGTTTCACATTTATAAGACGAAGATTTCCCGCTGTGATCAGTAGGTTTAGGCGTCAACCTTCCTATTGTTCACTGTGATTATTCATGGGGATTGCACTGAAGAAGGATACTGCATCAAACTGCAGATCGCCAGTTGTGCTGTTGATACCAACAGCTGCACAAATTCATTTGACCGAGAATCGGCTTTCAGAATGGCGTTGACAGCTGTGATTTCACTTACAAAAATTAGTACTATGCAGTAGAACAATTTTTGTTAATTGTTGAAAAGAACATAATTGGATAGTCTTTTTCTGATCAACGAACGCGGTGAAGCAGACACTAAAATTCAACTTAGTCACCATCACACACTGAGAAAAGCAGCCCAGTTGAAGCCATGGTTTACGTTATTTCACGTATACATTAGTCAGGTTGGACAGGCTGAAAACACTCGTTTTTCTTTCGAAGACGAGCAAGCATGTTGTTAAAAATTGTATTCTTGGTGGATGGCACAGCACTGACTGCGTACTTATGGGCGATTAATCAGAGTCTCTCTCGGGTTGTACAGGACATTTGGGTATGATGTGGCACTAGATAAGTCCGTACACTGTTCTCTCGGTCATTAATTCTCCATCGCTGAAAAATTTTGTACGATATTTTTATACAGACCTTTTAATTGGTCTCCCTACAGGTGTATTTCGTTGGCCCACTTGCAGCATCAGTTGTCGCTCCACTGATTTATGAAACCGTTTTGTCAGACGGGGCATCCGCCAGACGTTTACGGGCATGGTTCACACGAGCTGATTTCGACCGGCGTTTTGATTACAAGCATGAAGAGGAGAACACGAATTGTCGCGACAAATCTTCGCCCACAGAAGAGCGACTCTAGTTCTTCTTGATGAAATCATGCTTATGTTTTCAGTAGACAGCACGACAAGAAGAATTTACTTTTTCCATTATCATGTGTTCGAATAATTATCCTGTGAATTGGAATTTAGCGATTTGCCATTAGTCTAAATTAAATCGATTTAATTTTTTAGTGTTCAAATGTTTCTTCCTTCACATACCTTGGCTGTTCTAGTTAATGACATTTATAAGATGCTGTTCAACCGCTACTGACAAAATATGGTCTGTGACGAGGATATATTCGACCATGCTCCTAAGCTTGTTAGCTAACTCAAACTGTTATATGAAACGCTAATGTTCAACGTGCTTTTGACCTCAGCGGCATCCACTATGACGAACTACTATTTGCAGATAGTTAACCTTTGAAAGACTGTCCAAAGTTAACATTATATCCATCTGGTTTGAATACTGCATTTTGCAAACCTGAAGGAGAGATGAAACGTAAACGTAAGGCTTCATCTTGTCAGTTTCGATGGGCATGTTTTGGATCATCAGAAGTAATGGAGATGATGAGAATAGCGATGAAATATTGAAGTATCTGAGAAAATTAATTTTCAGAGGCGTGCCAGTTGTGATTTGGTTGGAAACAGTCAAAGTTCACAGGATCGTCCAAAGTACAGAGGTCGTGACATAACGCACAAATTTGTGTGAGAAAAATTAGTAAAAATGCAATTATATTTAAGCACATAAGTGACCTTGTACATTATACTCTTTCAGTCAGATGAGTATCGGTCATGTGGCCTATGAGCCCTTATGGGAACCACCACATGTTTTGTTACCAAGTGCGTTCCAAGAAACCAGGTGGGATTTAGACCAGCGTGCCTTTCCGAGAATATTTGTGAACATCGGTAACAGTTACGGTGGATGCTCCAGCTGCTAAACGATTATGCATAGCGTGAACTAGCAATCTGACCGGCAGAAGATAACTAACGGTCGATTTAAAAATTAATTGTTTATTGTAAAGAACAACGCATGAATCCACTAGAACTTGAAATACAGATTTTGAGGGCTGTAAGAAAAGGTGAATAGTCAGGACTTCTTGATGTACTATTCAAAAGATGTTATACCACATTTATATTAACAAACCTACTTGGCATTCCTGCAGTTCATTAGTTTGTTGTTCAGAATAACTTTATCTAGAGAAAGGCAAGATATGCTTAGGTTAGTAAAAAATGGTTAACAGGTTAGATTGTGACAGTGGTCGGTGAACTGTGAATCCAATGTTGCGCACCAAAATGACGCAACGTTATTATGTCACATGATTTTGCCAATGACCTTTTCGTAGTGGTGTCATGGAATCACGTAAATCTTTTGGTGGCATCACAAAGCCTATAGCACCAATGAATTAGCTTTGAATAGATAGCACATTGTCACGCGCAAAAGATACGTGCTTTTGGTTGAATAGCAGGACAGTAGTAACTTATCTGGAACGCTGATCGTCTGTAAATAACTTCTATGGATTAACTGGCAATCCGTTAGTCAGTCAAACTGCTCTGAGCGCTCACGGTGGAGCAAACTACAAAGTTGGCCCCGAATGCGATCAAGTACTTGGCATGGGTAAGTTCTTATTTAGAAACGTAGACCGGTGGCTTTCCTGTACAATCCTTTAGCTCACAGGTAGTAATATTGACATGCCTGCGTCGCTAACTTCCTCTGATATAATCGGCCTTCTCTCTCACCAGATGTTCCTGGTCCACCTGGCTTTCCACATGGTTCAGTTAACCACGTGACATTAAATGCCCAATGCATACAAGAGGATGATAGCGATGTGAGAAAACCCATTTTTGTGCCGACATTAGGAATATTCACTGTGACGATTTACTGGGTTTAGAAGAGTTGAACTGATACAATTATCTAACGATTCTTAAATTTATTTAGCTGTCAGATAAGTGAAAATTTTCACATTACCTTACAAGTTGTAAATGTTATGATAACAGAGTTCCGTGAACACCAAAAACTAATCAAATCGGTCATGATACAAAAATACTTCATTATGCAATGTTCATTACCGTGAAAAAGTCAGGTTGAATTTACAAACCAGTAGGATGGACATAATCCATTCACAAAGCCCTTCTGTAACCCGCACACTTTTGTGGCTCCGTTGCGTGTTGTACTTCATACACACATTAAGCATCGGCTGAATCAAATAAAAAACAATATACCTGATTAATTTGTTTGATAGTGTCAAATGCTTTCAAATTCATTGTAACAGTGCAAACAGGACAGCACACGACTCCCCAGTTTTGAAGATTCTGAAATGTGTTTGTTTGTGTGTATGTGTGTGTGGTTTACCTATTCACAATTACTCATTGTTTTCAGACTTGCTCACCTCGCGCTTCTGATGTCAAAATTTCATGCCATCTCATTTTTCACACCAACCATCAGATAAGATTCATTATATTGATTGACGAAAGAACTATGTTTGCGATTGACTAGTTGCTTACGTAACACATTTGTCTGCGATATTGGTTTTTTCTATTAAGTTTATGCAAATTATTGTCATCTAACCGAACGATAAACACATCAGGATGAATCCCAGTTAAAACACGGTTGCGCTTACACTGCTACGTTTATACGACTCTCCTCATCCTAATGAACTCCATTTTTAAAAACGTGACTGTGCGCTAGGCAATATTATTTCGAGTTCACCAGCTGGGAACAAAGTCGTTTGCTTTGCCTGTGGAACTAAAGTTCGTCCTCCGAACCTCATAAGAGTCATTATGTTTGCTGCCATCCACTCCACTAAATTTCGTTTACAGTTGTCGAATAGTCGCTGTTGATTTTCATGCCACTGATTGTAAGTTACTTATAGGAGTCGCAAAATAGAATAGTAAGGGGACTTAGCTGATAGGTAAATTACACTTTCACCGATGACGTTATTTTTGTGTTGGCGCGTCAGGAGTACATTAGCCTAGGATCTTGTGTGTGCTACAGTCACTGTCTATCGAGTGCACGGGAGAACGAGAAGCGTACTCAAAGAAGGAATGTGGATACTGATCACTTTGTTTGACGATCGAAAAAAGAAGCGATCTAGCCCTACTGAAGCAATCAACGCACGTGTTTGTGTGTGAATTCTAATACCGAGGATACGCCTGTGATAAGACGATAAATGGAGAAGGGAGAGGGTGTCGAAGTAATACTCGAACCGGAATAAAACCGTCCCTGCAAAACGAGATGTTGCAACTGGAGAAAACCGCATATCTTCGATATTTGTGCCACGACTTTGAGGTACAATAGTTTTCTTGAGATATTCATAAAATTATGTTCTTCGTTAACTCAAATAAGGTTATTCTGGAAGAGACTTTTCAAGGAACTCTACTTCCTAAGGTAAATCAGGAACTAATTGCTGCAGTCGTTTGCCTGATAACCAGTGCTGAACTGATAACAAATCACGCAATATAAATTCGTTTCTGATTTAATTTCCATGTACCAACTACTTTTTGATACATTTCAGCATGTAAAACAAACCAAAACTTTCACTCTGGTTCTCTGGGTTTCTTACAGGCTGTCTGGGACAGAAGATTGAAAACTCTTGGATACACTTTGGGCTCTCATCAATTTGATGAAACGAAAACTAACTAAGCTTACACGTATTTTAGATACCCAGTTAAATTAGCCAGTATTTAATGGGATACGATAAGCAGGGCTAAGCGAAAACAGTCTGAACTGTGAGGTATTACTACTTCGGAAGCTATGCCGTACCTGGTTACATTCGCGAAGGCATTTCAGTTTCTCTAGTTTGATAACTGGTTGAAAACTAGCTCAACATGTACACGCCTTGAATCCATGTACCGTAATCTTCTCCACCTTATCTTGCCATCTACCTTAACCGCTATCTAACACATGGCGCCCAAGTTCTCAAGCAGTCTACCAGCCAGGGTGAGAAAATTGTTCACTAAGGACTGAAATGCACCTTCGCATGCGTCCAGCAGATGAGATCATTCTACTTTAATCCTTACAATTCCTTCGTGGCATGACCACCAATTAAAAAGGCCAGCTCCACTGTTTGCCTCTGATTCAACTAAATTAGGCGTGGTGAAGAACTGAGATCGATTTCGACAATCCACCGGTTTGAGGTTCACTGAGAGCCTTTGTGAACAAGTTTTACACGTGCCACTGTTTGCTTAAAAGAATTGAAACGCGAGCATCTGAAGGACGCGTCATGGAACGATGCATGTTGGAGTAGTGCAACTCGTTATTTAATCCCCACAAGGGGGCTGTTCTAAATGGACTCATTTACACATCAAACTTTAGAAGAGTGCATAGACATGTTTTACTCTCATCAATAAACTATTTTCGAGCCAAGGGCAAATGTCCGATCAAATTATATTGTCCTGAAACGCTCGCTTGGTGTTCGAAACGCGACAACCGCCAAAGTGATGAATATGTGCAGCAAATAATTGAGGAATAAGATCGAAAGATTGACATTACTCATGTTGCTTTGTTCACAGCTACCGTTTCTCCCACCGTGTTACTTCAAAGCGTCTGTGCTTTTGTGACGATTAACAATAACCATCAATGTTTTCTGCAACCGGATATCTGTCACCGTAAATATCAATCCGAAAAAAATAAACTAGGTTCGAGCTAAAGTGAACGCCACTCATACTTCATCCTAATTTTGTTGTTTCCGAGAGATTCTGCAGTCGATTTCCGTAGAGAAGTAACACAGAATCTGGACTCCACTCGCACTGTTGAGAATATTTGTTACGGTCAACAGGTGAACCCCTGGCAGTGTCTTTTAGGTGACTTGAGTGTTAACTGGGCTGCCTGATTTTCGTTTACCAAGGCAAAATTAGCATAGACAAAGGCACGGACATTTTCAGTTTCGAGTTACTTTGGGTCTTTACAAAAACATGTCGCGGATAAATATCACAAATTTTTTCCAGCGAATTTTGCTGATCGACGCCACACGCACCGCAAGTGACACGATGACAGATCAGGCGGGGTTTTCCACAATTACGAGCGTCTGAGCTGAGTCAGAGTCACATCCACAGTTAGAAGCAGTTTAGACACAAAAATGCTATCGCTTGTTAAATATAAACTGACTATTCTAAATTTCTGTCCTTATATGTTCCCCATGAAACCATCAATGAACCTGTATTGATATAAAGTGGATCAGATTAGGGTGTGAGTGAATTAGGGTATCTGATAATGTTCTACACTCTCAAACACGAAAGCTAACCACATTCCTAGAAGTTTCCTTTTGAACAAGCATGATACTAAGCTGTGAGAACTAAAACATGCCCTCATCTATATTGTAGACCACAGACTGAGTAAACAGCACATCAACGTTCATTAGTGCGTTGGTCACCGTTGATACATTTGTTGGCTTGTCATCATATTCCGGTTAAACTTAAAAACAGGATGCTACCACAGAATGCAAAGCGAGGAAACCAGTAAATTGCGTAGAATGAGATTGAGGGAATGTTGCTCGTTTTCATCACTCCTTTAAACAATTCACTTTACTATTTTTCTTTCTTCAGATAGCTTTCTTCCGTACTCACTTGTTGTGATAGATAATGTGTTTACGTAGATGCCGTTCATTTGGTGACTGACCCTTTTTGTAAGCAAATTGAAATGAAAACAAGCCGAAAAGATAGATCCGATGCAAATCACTGTTTTCACCACAACGGAATGTTTAAGTCCACTTGGTGTACTGCCAACAATTGGATATCAAACACAGCGAGGGATGGAGAGCAAATCCTTAGAGGTTACCGATAACCGAAATATTTGTGCATGTTCTGTGTGGCGAAAAATAAATAGCTCCATCTGATTATACCGTCAACATACCCTGAGAAAATTCATAAAACTGAACGTAATCAAAGTTGAGTGATGACAATCGTCAAGCTAGTGAGTCAAAAATTGTTGGAGACATATTCTGGAAAGAAAAGTTGTGCAACTAAATTGGAAGGTGAGCAGACGGGGAGAGTGAAAATAAGCATTGACTAACGCAAAAATGGACAAAGTTAAGAAAGCTGATGATAGAATATAGGTCGCTTTGTGAACATCCAGTAAACTGAGAGCAGTTACCAGAGCATTATGTCATTTTAAATAGCGATCAAGTCAAGTATGATTGAGACGATCAGCCGAGGCTTACGCAGCTCCTCGTAGATTGAATAACAATGAACACGGAGTCTTCTCAACGGAACCTCGCCCACGCATTTGTGTCACTAAGAACAAACATGGTGAAGGGAACAGAGTTGGCGTTGTTCGCAGCCCGTGTTGATGGTTTTGACATTGGTATATTCACCAATAGCGATAGAAGACATACATCGCGAGATGT
>QNGE01001183.1:0-63223 GCA_008508345.1 Paragonimus westermani
CAAGCCGTCACACCACGTCAAGGTCCAGTCTCACCGTGCAAACTTCTCTCAAGAACCTCTGGGGCCGCAGTGGACACCCACTAGTCTGCAGGCCAACAACAAACAGAGCAGTCTCAGAGTTTGAGGAAAAAGGTGCATCGGTCAAGGGAAAATTTGACCCCAATGTTTGAACCCAGAGTCAACACAAAAATGCCTGCATCTTTCGAAGAAATGGCTGAGTTGCAAGTGAGGGTAAGACGCCGCTTATTTTCGCTGTCCCGTATCAACTCTTATCACTTCAACTACAACCCAGGTACGAAACGCAAAGATTTACATCATTGGGGCAAGTGGCAAGCCCATCCCCTAACGCGTCCGACCAGAAGACGGGTCACGTAAATATTAACCCGGAAAAATAAAGACCTATCGCTCATGAAGCACTGGCGGCTGTTTTACCTTACCGAGATTGGTATCCGAAGCCAGTAAGCTGGAGGTGCGACAAACAGTGCAGCATGTCGCAAACAATCGTTCAGCACTTTAAATATATGACCCAAGTTCATGTACACTCAAAATTTGAGTGGATTGACTTAACTGATCTACAGATTCTGTATCACTAACCAATAACGGCTGTTTCATACCAGCAAACTAGAAGTCTTCTAATAGTACCCTTATAAATACGACTCTCAGATTGAAATGGAGTATCTTTTGGTGTTAAAGGCGCATCAAGCTGTAGAACATAGTCCAAATGTCAAAAATGCGAGCTTCGAGTTCAATTACAGCACATCTATCTGTCGAAGTGCAGTCTACTATTTGAGCAACCTGATCAATAACCTACAGAACTTCATTGTTTAGTGTAACATTAGCAGCACTGTCGTAGTCATGGGGCAACATCTTGCACAACGGCGTTGCAAGGCGCGCCTCTAAATGACTAGGTTGAATGGGATGTAGTATCTGGCTTGTGAATGATAACACTACAACAGCTTGTCCCCTCTAACGGGAACCAATCGGATAATGGTGGATAGTTGGTACAACTGTGCGCCTATCACAGACTATAGTTGGCCACCATTAGTTTTAAACATCGCGCACGTCGTTATCTTACTTGGTGTCCCAATCTTCACTATCAAACCTGGCTCCCGATAGCTCACAAAAGTTGGTTATGGGTGGCATAGCCCTACTCACGATTATCATTCTTATTGAAGCATACGTTTCGATCCAGACCATGCGATAAGATCTGGTCGCCTTTTGTTTAGGTTGACTAGACAACGACTCCACAGATCACAACAGCTGTCTGCCAATAAACTGGAAAGACCGACGACAAAGCATGAGCAACAAACTAGCCTGGAATGCGAACTCGGCAGGTCTAACCTCGAAGAGTCCAATAAACTTGTGATCCGAAGCCATTGGGACAACAGGCACTATGGCATTCGGAACAATGGCTCGCCGCTCAAACAAATATCGGGTCTAAGAGGTCACTATAGCTGTCAGATGTCAGACCAGTCCTTGTAGCGGTTCAGATCAGAAGATATACGTAAGGAACATGGTCAGCTGGTCGATCGTGAAGCCTGGCTAACTGAGGAGGTTGGTGAAACGAAAACCACTTTTGCTTCAAACAGAACTAGCGAACTCCTCAAGTGAGATGCACACAATTAGCACCAGACGTCAGCTCGTTAGCGAAGCCTTCTGGCAGGTAAGTGATTCATACGTTCAGAGAATTAGAACGTTGCGCGGAGCACTGAGGGACAGGTTGGCTGGCATCCTGTGACTATGCTGCAGAAGCAGGCTTGTAATGTAGTTTCCTAATCAGTGGGTTTAGAGCCACCTGCCAAAGCCGAGGACCGTTGTTGCGGTTCGAGTCTTGAAGGCAATACAGTAGTTGACCCAAAGTACCACGTGCCGGTAGTTTCCAACGATTGTGGAGCATTAGTGCAAGCCATTCCTCAGTTGTTTGAACGAGTAACGGTGGGTGAGGACGGTCTTCTAAGCAGATGTCGCTATATAAATGTTCAAGAGTCAGCAGCTCTTCTGAAGGCTATAGGAGTTCTCCAGCACTCGTCTTAAACAGAGATCAGGGTTCGACCATTGACTCACTGCATTTCAGAGCAATACATTGGGTTTCCGTTCTCGATAAGGACGTATAAACTGGGTTTTCATATTTTAAAAAAGTCAAGAGTCCTGAGAACCACTAGCCAACAATTGTGATATCAAAAAGGGAGCCCGGAGTCTGTGTGACAACCACAGAGGCATCAGTCTGATGTCTGTTACCCCCAAGTTGCTCACTGGCCACATTTTACGGCGGCTCATTAGGCCCACAGATAATCAGACACGCGGAGAACAGGCAGGATTCCGATTCGGTCGAGGGGGTGCTGGTCACATTTTTATCCTGTTACGGATCTTGGAACATCGACACTTACAGGCAGCCGACAGTCGTGGTCTTTTCAGACCTGAAAGCTGCTTTCGATTCCGTTGTTCGTAACGTTCTCGGGAACTGTCATCTTCGCAAGGGAGTACCGGGGGAATTATGACTGTGAGGATCACTGTATGCTCACTCTGCAAGCAAGGTAAAGGTTCATAGATCATTGTCTCTGGCGTTCCTTATTTCTAGTGGTGTTCGTCATGGACGACACGTTGGAAAATGCACCCGAGGAGTTCAGTGAGCATGGTGTTAGGTTTCTTCATGGTACTAGGTTGGCTAAAATGAAGTCTGCGAGTGAGATTGTCCTACTTAGCTCCTCTACCAAAGACATACAGACCGTACCGAACAAGGTGAGTGACCGGGCTGATTTGCATGGGACGCGCTTTTTAACTTAAGATTGCAAAGTGCCGCTTCAAGAGTGGAGCAGTTCCACTTAAACTTTCTTCATTGCAGATAATCCGCTCGAGAGTGTGTGCATTTTTACATACCTGGGTAGGACTCTCGTCATATTGTGATACTACTGAAAAGGTATCGACGAGGATGATAATAATGACACGAGACGCCTTTGCTATCTTGCGTCATCCGTGGTACCGATAAGATGGGTTGTAGCAGAAAAGTATAATATGCTCGTATACCTCGTTTGGCCCCGTGGTTCGAAAAAGTGGCCTGTTCGCAACGATGATATAGGCAGGACTACTGTTTTGGATCATCGTTGTCTCCGTTAATTAGTTCATATTAGGTGGACTGGTCGCGTGAGCAACACGGCTGTTCACTGGCGCGTACTCCGGAATGCTCGGAATGTGCGACCAATTGGTCAACTCATCACACTGCACGGCCTTCAATGGTTAGGTCACGTATTCCGCATGCCATCTAAGCGCTGGCCGTACCGAGTATTATATAGAGACGACCAACAGTTGGGCGAAGCCGCGTGGCGGTCAAGCAACAATGTGACCGCGAAGTACGAAGACCGTGACTGTTTCATTGAACAAGGTCAGTAGGTGTCGCCTGCCCGGCTGGAGTCCTCGTGATCACTTAAATCACTGGGTAAAAACGCTATCCGACACAGTAGTGTGTTGCAGCCAATGACGTATCTACATCCATGTCATTTCTCTCCTTCCACTTAGTTTAGTTAATCCGCTAAGTAACATCTCTTCTTACTACGCTCCACGTCACTGCCGAGGTGAATGGTGGCCTGAGCCACAAGGCTGTTATGATGACGATGATGGCCATGACTATAAAAAGGTGCAGCCCACTAAGTGGCTCGGTGTACCATCATCATCGACGACCACAAATAGTGACACGCGTTGACGCTAAGCGGTTGCAAACCCAAGATGAAGATGAAAAACGGAGGAGGAAGGGGCCTGACTACTGAAGAACAACTACGCCTGTACTCCAACATTCAAAATAAAAATATCTGCATTTCAAAAATAATCGGGCAATGGTTGAAAGTGAGCAGGCATCGGCATGACAGCAGGAATATATTCACGCCAGAGTCTAATCAGCTGCTATCTTATCTAGAAGCTCAAGCTGACATCTGAGGCCTCCGTCCATGAAACGAACCCAGCCAACAATGGCCAAGCTCTTTGTGAACGACTTCATTTCTCTTCATCTGCTTACTTCGCAGCCTACTCCGGCCAGCCCAAGCATCCACCAAGAGTGCTCGGTGTGACAGATGACCAGTAGACATTCTTAGTACATAACCTAACCAATCAAGCCTGTATAAACCAAAACAGTGAACGAGAGAAATGGCTTAGCAGTCACCACTAGATGCTTGTTTCCTAACCTCTTCGTTGATTACCCTTTGGTATCACTCAATGTGAGTGATCCAACAGACATCCGTCATCAAACATCTGGAGACGATTCACGTCTCCTACCCTGAATGGCCAAGATTTGCGGCCGTAGGGAAACAGCCGTTATATGCGCGACCCTTAAGCCTCAGAGGTGTTCCAGATTGATGGATGACCAGCTAGCCATAAAGAGATACGAGCTACTGTTCCATTCCATACACCTTTGTCGCCGTTGACACAGTTCCTCAATCAAAGCAAACAAAGCGGTCAACAATCTCCACAACCTCATTATCAAACAACAAATCCGCGTAGCCACAGGAACCTTGTAGAAACACTCTGAACCTTGGGGAGCGTTCGGGCACGTTTAGCAAAGCACGAAACAGGTTCTGGCATTGATAAACAGATTGGGAATAACACAACGTTACGAGCAAGTTGCAATACTCTACGTTTCAACCACCTCGGGTGGCCTTCATCAGGAATGTTGTGATCGAAATCTGGCATCGTCTGTGCTGCTTAGCAATTGTCAAACAACTTGTCGTTAGCACAATCAGGATAAACCAGCCTTCTATCAAGTAGGACGTCATGTATGTATGCTTTGTTCCCATACATCAGCTCAGGTTAGGGCATCTTGTGGACTGCTTAACACCCTAGACACCAAGAGCAAAGTAAGTTAGGACTGAATCATTTTTATCACGTTGCACGTTTCGACTAGATGGAAGACGTCAACATAGACATCCACAGCGGGAGGAAGCCAACCGATTCTGAGTGTGTGAATGATAAGCTGTTGGTGGGCGACAAGCTCCAAGCAGCGCAGACGGGGCCAAACGTGCACCAGATGTTTAGATAAGACGGTCCTGATTACGTGGAACGTTGGACACTGGAGTGATGGCTGCCGCAGACTTTTTTTACTAAGGAGGTTTTGCCATTAGCTGTGGAGGTAGAATAAGATGAAACACCGGTTCGCATCCATGAGATCAAAATGTTGTTTAAAGACCTACAACATCAATCAATCTTAACAGAAACATTCCACCCTAAAAAAGAGCTACAAAACGTGATCGCTCATAATGGACAAAGTTTACTATGTTCAGGCCTCCCACCGCCAATGTCTAAGTTCATCGCGCACATCGGGTGGCATTCACAAGCGAACGGCAATGAAACTATGAAGCGAGGATTTAATGACGGATTTCAAGCGAGTTTATTCATCCAGTTATAAGGGTGTATTGCCGGTTAGCTCCAGAGGCGCGGTCAACCCCACCCCCTGTCTTTCAAACGAACTGAACGTCTGAGTCCCCATATTCATCTACCCACTTACAGGCTGATGAGCATGGGCACATTTGACGTACGCCTTACTTTAGGTCCGCGAAAGTTGGCCATTTAGAGCAGATGTGAACTGTTTTTAAATGGTCGTTGGCATTTTTCGGTACCAACCGATGGGTAACGATAAGATTAGGAAGCGTACACTTGGTAGAGACCAAACGTGTTCATTCGTTTAAGTACGCACGAACGGAGCTGATTAGGTCAAGCATTAATGGAGCCAACTGAGTAACCGAGCGATTTCTGCCGGCGCAACGGCCGATTGGATTAAGGTGTGAGATGGACAGACGATGACCTGGCGTAAAGCAACAAAATAGATTAACAGAAGGTTGGCTACGGCGGGGCGAATTCGTTCTCTGGGCTAGGGCCCCTGTAGAGTCGTTAGCCAAAGACGCCCGGACAGGTGACAGTTAATCGAGCTCCGTGGTACGAGCGTCATCATTGTTTGGCTGGTTTGTCTAATAAACAAGCGCAACTAACGATGCAGATGAGCAAAATGAGACATTTGTATGCCTGATGACGCCTTACTCTAACGTGAAACACGGTTGCTTGATGATTATGTTGCGCGAAACAGTCGGCAGTGTAGAATAAATTAAAGACAGCTAATGCCTAAATACCAACTTCGAACAGTGGGTGCACGATATTGTTCAGGCCGGCAGCTTTGAAACACTTCAGCGCCCTCGTTCAATCGTAAAGTTCGGTTCCGGCATGTAGTTTAACATAAACCACGGTGCAATTTCAAAAGCATGCGAAAGCAAGGGAGTGGAAGTGAAGTTTCAAATTACATGGGAAGCGCGTTAACCTTCTCGATAGTTTCAATTACGGATGATCTACTAAGGCAAGCAAAACGGATAAGTTGCAATAACTTCTCACTAACTTCCCATGCGAAGATAAGTAAGTGCAATTTACCAGTTGGGCAAAGTATTCAGTTTACAACCAGGCTATCCTTGATAGTCTTTCTTATACCACCTCTCAACCAGTTGTGAACGATCGGCCCGGATTTTTCTTCCAGCATCAGTAGCCATTAAGACCACAATAAGAGAGGCGGCGATCTACACGAAACACGGTACCGCAAACAGAAACACCTGCTCCCCGCAATATTCGTGCGATTCTGGTTAATCGGGAGTTGGAATGTACAGGAGATGGGCAAGCTATTCACATAGGCTTATCTTACCGTGAACCGGGTCAGTTTGTCAATAGCCATCCGCAGCAATCGCTGGGAACACCGTCCAGGAAACTGAAAAAGCAACCGATGACGGACAACAGCATAACCGACCTCATGAGAATGCCTGAACCCTGGACGGATTCATGATCATAAATAGTACGTGACTTACTTGGCGCCGACTGCAGTAGGGTTGTTAACCTCTCGGAAAACGTACCGTTAACTTCGCCACAGCTACAGTGAGTAAAAGAGTGAACAACCACCAAGAATGGATGTCAAGGAGTTAGACGTCTAAATGACTGGATGGGGCTGACTAATCAGATGACATGTAACCTACTGTAACACGAGCTTAATCAATCCATGCTTTACGGCAATCGTACTTACAGCTGTGACTATTCTGGCTTCACCAGTGACAGTAGCCAGGTAGATACTCGATGTGTACAGTTAGTGCTTGATGAAGAGTACAGATGCTGTCCACTCAAAGTCCACTCGAAAGTTAGCAGACCGCGACTTTCGGTGGCCTTAGAATACAGGCAGATGTGGTTTGTCTGCCTACCCGCTACAGGGTTTAGATATCAGTCACCCATTTAATAGTTCACGTGTCCCAGAAGTGAGCACTGGAACTCAGTCCGCACGAAATAGAGAGGACTTTAGCCCTTGCTCTGTGGCAGTCGGCTGTGACACCAGCAAACAGCGCTCAGTTCGGAAGACAATTAGCTGACACCTTGAGTAAATGGTCCAACAATTTTATTCAATACACCCTTATAACTGGATGAATAAACTCGCTTGAAATCCGTCATTAAATCCTCGCTTCATAGTTTCATTGCCGTTCGCTTGTGAATGCCACCCGATGTGCGCGATGAACTTAGACATTGGCGGTGGGAGGCCTGAACATAGTAAACTTTGTCCATTATGAGCGGTCATGTTTTGCAGCCGTACGATAATACCGTTGTCAGTCACCCTAAATACAGATGTGTGTAATGAAATTACCAATAAGGCAGAATTGTTGCCACTCAGCCTGAACTGACTTCTGAAAAACAAACAGATGGAATCATCAGTTTTCCTTATAGCAAGTACGTTTGACTGAAAACAGCGCACCACAGGTGTACGTTTGGTATCAGTGTGGAACTAGAATGCAACAGCTTCAAGTCTACCGGAACACAGGTGCAAAACTGACTTGGAGGAATCTGCGTACCGTAACAGGTGATCCTAAGCATGCGGTGATGAGACGAAACATAATAAATGAGAAATATGAGCCGGGCCCAAGGTAAAAAAAATAATGAAGTGCAGCACAATTTCAAAAATACGTCAAAGGTGACAATAATTCCTAATAAGTTATGGAGGTAAATCAATACCGTTTAACCAACGTGTTTCAACACTTCATTTCTAACTGTACGACTAAGAGCCCCGAACTGCTGCGCATCATGAAAATCAGAGATCGCGAATATTCTTCCCGTGATTTGGAGGACGCATCAATACTTGACGAAATCTGGGCTACTGCATACCACATACGAACGTCCTGTGTGACTGAAAAGTTAGCAGTAGAAACAGTGGAAATAGGAAGTGGGTTCCAAAGAATCATACTCTTTTTAACGCTAGAAATTCCATGTTGCTGCTAACAAAAAGCTGCAGCGAAGTGGGACACACTACAGAAGTTGTACGGCTAAATTTACCTTTTCCGAAATCGTTCGGGCCGGAACCGATGCACATCGTGTAAGCGCAGACTGAAGATGCAAACGCGGCTGCTTCACGACAGCAGTCTGCATGGGTGAGGGTGCCACGGAGCAGGCAACGGTTAAATCGACGGACCGCATAGGTACCATGGGTGTTGAATGATGGCGAAACATTCCAAAAGCAGGCTTTGGATGAGGTTCAACAGATGTCGCTAGTTTATCAACTAGTTCACCGGGCACGTCCTCAACGGACTCATCCTCTATGGGTACGGTCGAATCGAGGTCAGCCTGAGGTGATCGGCAGCCATCATCGGATCCTGGAATAGACAAATCAACACGCTGTTTTTTTGCTTGCGGTCGAGACGAACATTCGAACGAAGAGTCTATCGAACCAGGCGATCGGTTAGTTTCGGGTGACAGAGCAAACTTTGCAAACGCGCAGCTTCTAGGCGGAGGGCTTTCGTCAGAAGACAGACCGAGTTCACCCACAGGCGGCAAAGAATAGCGTCTGATGAGTGAACCTTGTTGGTGTGTCAAACAGCCCGTTGGTAAGGCGGCCGGACATGAATTGGTATCCGCCAACTGTGCAGGTGAGATAGACGCAGAAGCACACCTTAATATGCCGGATATTCGAGGCCAATTTTGCCTTCTGTGACGCTTAGCTAACCATCCTCGAGTTGTGCAAGACTGTGTGCGACGTAGAGTTGAAGATCCAGTACAAACCGCATCACCGGCAGCAGACTTGTGGAAATTAAATCTTTGGGGATGATTAAAACTTGGATTGAAGTCCGACAACTCGGCCGAATAACATTCAAGAACCTAATAAGTTAAGGAAATGAGTAAACCACAGAATTTAGCTTACGCGTTCACTGGTGCATGTGGGTGGTGCGGACTGTGTTGTTGACGCACTAAAGTACCCTGAGGAACAGCTGTTTGTGAACTCAAGATTAGTGAACAGCTTGGTTGTTGCGTTGGCTTGTGGAAAACTATCACATCCTTCAAACCAGCTGAGACAATTTTTCAAGGGCGGTTCTTGGTTAGCGCTTCACTGTGGTGAGATTATGACGAAATCGACAATACCTCTCATCCAAATCAGTGGGAATGACTTCAGAAATACTAGAAACTGAATTAGGGCATAAATACTTGCAAAACTTTACAAATTACGTTTTAAACATCCCGGATAATTAATGTTAGACGTTTCTTCAAAACTGTGACAAATAAAGTGGAATGATTGAGACCAACCTTGTTTTTGACAGAATTTTCGATAGCCTAGTTACAGGCGTGTCATTCGAGTTAGCTGCATCCGGTCTCTTCCCAAACTTTATGAGTTTCAGGGGGAACATCAAATGAAACCTCCGGAAAACCGCCTACAACCGCACGCCTGTCAGACTTGAATACAGAACGCGCGCCTTAACCTTGATGTGGCTTATGAGAACTATCTGAACCAATCAGATTGCCGGACCAATGAACTGCTAACTCAGCTGATTGCTGCAGACAATCAGCTGATCAAGGTTATGGCGCGTTCTATGAAGGGGATATTAGTGGTCGCGCACTTTTTAACTGGCATTCCTTCCTGGTGATGTGGGCGGAGTTGTTCTACAACATCTAGTGGTTGATTGAAACCTTTCTAAATTCCTTGACCTGCGAAACTGGGTTTTGTCCGGCTTTTGGCTCTCCTCACACGGCCAAAAAAAGAACTAATACTACGGTCAACTCTGCTCACATCAATAAAAGGTGGTTTTCGGCTAACATACCATGTGATGCTAGCCAATAACCGCTTTAGTGTTTTACAGATTGCATGTGGTGCATGTACCTTTGAGGTTATTTATTGTCACGTGGCCAGGGCGCACAAGTTCACTTATAGGACCATTGTAGTGGCCAACACGAGACTCTGATTATCCTAAGTAAATACAGACGTAATTCACTCGGGTATCGATGGCAACAGAGCAAAAAAATGCAACAGAACAGTTACAGAGGTTCCAGCAAGTTGCAGTAACAAAAACGTTTGACTCATAGAAACGGTTCAAGATGACTCCCACAATATTCGAAATTACCAGTATCCATGAAGCAAGGATATTCCGGGATTACCATGGACGGTTGAAACGCGGTTGGAGCTGCGACGACATTCGAAGTGGGGCGAAGTTGAAAAAATTGGGTGAGAGGTCCGTGTAGTATCGTCAAGCGACTGCGCCACATGTAAAACAGCAGATTGGCGTGCGTGCACAAAATTTTATTGTATTGCAAGGTCATTTTAGTCAATCCAAACAACACGCAAAGATGACGTAAAAACGTTGCTGTAAAAGAGTGAAGCATCGTCAGTATACAAAAACAAAAACAACTCTACAGTATAATCATGAGAAGATTATGTTAGCAGCCTCTCACAAGAGACCACATTATCGCGAAATGTAAGCAAGGTTCTTAGAAAACTCGTTCGTTGTGAAAATATGCCTCAGAAGAGGGCAAAACTACATCAGAACATAACGAAATGAAGTGCGTAAATGCATTGCATAATATGATGATTCATTTTCACTGCCCAAACTAAAGTTCGACCAATGTAATTGCATCGTCATAATATTGATGACATCTTTCAACCACTCCTGCAGGGGTCATCGCAAAGAGGGCAACGAGTAAAGATGCAGATAGTTTCTGATTTTCTTGATCAAAGCATACGGTCCTCAAATGAACGCAGCTAACGGCCAGCAAACCCCTTCATAGACCACGTGATCCGAGTCTGCGTCTGTACTAATGAAACCATCCACAACTTCATCAGCTATAAGTGAGCGTGTATTGTGTGCAACAGTTTAGTGTGTTAGTAATATTGTTTAGCTCAAGCTGTGCATTCATGTATAGTTGGCCGTATTTGAGCTCCTCAATGAACCACTGAGTGATTTTAATACCATGCATGCATTTCGCGTTATTGAAGCACCTCTAGATAGCCATCACAAAGAAGACAAAATGCGGAAAAATAACTCACTTTTGCTAACCCACATCAATACACGCGGTCCTCAGTTTGGCTTTCTCGTAACAACGATGTATTGGTAACGGAAATGAAAAGCATACGCCTTTGTTAACTCCCTGTTATTGGGTGTAGAATCACAAAGCAGCAGTGGTATCTGAAACATGGAAACGGTCTCTGAACTACAGTAAAATGTGGTTATTCCGATGGGCTTCGAAAGCTTACCTAAAAACAACAGGAATAACACAGCTGAACACTCTAAACCCTACCAATCGGCACTGAGAAGAGGCTATGATGATGACAGTCTTACTAGGAACGTTAGATGTCTACCTTGAGATAGTGGCCACTCAGCAAAATGTTGTAAGCCATAGTGAGTGTGAAACTGCGTACGTGATTAGTTGGCGCAAAGATAGCAAATGGAGCAATATGGTCAATTCTAAACTGATGAAGCTGTAACAAGTATATATGTACAACTGGCCGTCTGATTCCATAAGACTCAACGTTGTTACATTCTCTTAGGAGGCGTTTTGTCTTCTTGACGGAAAGATGGTCTGATCACAGTCCCTTACTTGAGTTGTGGACAGATGAGTTTGTTGTACAATAGTTTGAAAACATTTCGCACCAAATTCATGAAAAAGTCAGCTGCGTACGCTAAATCGCTGTTAGCCTTTTTCGCAGTTGCCGCGATGTTATGTCACCTCGAAAAGGTATGAGAGACCAGCGTGTCAAAATTTTCTCCACTGAGAACCGTTTAGAGGGGTTTGCCGTCAACACAATAAGCGGTGTTAGTCGAGCGACGCACAAACGTAACCGTGCACTTTCCAACCCGATTATTTTTATGGGGTTGGACATAATAACTGTTGAGATCAGTTTGTTGAATGGTTAAATCATCAGAGCTGCTCATGTCTTGCCAAATTTCACATCATTCGTGAATAGCATCAGGAGAGGTGAGACTGCAATAGAAAGGTCATTTAAAAATGAAAAAAAGAGCGAGGGGGCAACAATTTAGACACCAGTGGTTACTACGCCACACTCCGTAACATTGCAGTTTACCAAGCANCACAATAAGCGGTGTTAGTCGAGCGACGCACAAACGTAACCGTGCACTTTCCAACCCGATTATTTTTATGGGGCTGGACATGAGAACTGTTGAGATCAGTTTGTTGAATGGTTAAACCATCAGAGCTGCTCATGTCTTGCCAGATTTCACATCATTCGTGAACAGCAACGGGAGGGATGAGACTGCAATAGGAGGGTCATTTAAAAAATGAAAAAAGAGCGAGGGGGTAACATTTTATACACCAGTGGTTACTACGCCACACTCCGTAACATTGCAGTTTACCAAGCAAATCAGTGTGATTCATGTGGCCAAGAGCTGTGGTAAATCTAAGTTTGCCGTTCCTACCCCGATACTCTGGTGTACTTCAATTAACCACTCATGAGCGGCTAGTGGAAGATTCCTGATACAGGGTCGTTCCTTACGAAAGCCTTTTTACGCTTCACAGAAGTCACGAGAAGAAAGACGGTTGTAAAGTGAGTCGTCCACAAGTAATTCTAGTAGTTTAAACGCAATTACTGTCGACGTTGCCGGACGATAATTGATAAAAACTTTGTCCACCACATTTAATGGTAAGGGTGACGTTTGTTGAATTCCAACTATCAGGAGCTGTATGCTAGTAGACTGAACGGTCTCTTCCGCTGCTCTATAAGAGACCTCCAGAGGAAAGTCGTCGGGATCGAGAGAGCAATCTTTAAGATACTTGGACCTATTCAGAATAACGGAATAATAAGTAAACAAAGTGTACATGTTTTTGAGTTCACTGACAAGGAAAACGTGAAGAAGACAGTAAGTATGCAAAAATAAGGTTTTGCAACTCAACAAGGACATTTATGGGTTCGACCTCAAACTTTATGGGCCCTGTCGGACCGATGGTTTGAGGCAGTCCCGCTTCAGGTTTAGTAGCTGTCCGTGTAAAACAAAATAGGTTATTCGAACCAGCAAACAAGGGTTTAGTAAGCGGCTGTTGATAATAGGGCGATCTTTGCGAATAAACGAAACACCGATTAAAAATATGTTTGTATTCTTTTTGATTCTTATAGCCCGGATAACTGAGAGACCATTTGTGCGCATTGTTTCTTCATGATTAACTTTAGGGTGTGACAACATAGCTGACGTGGCAGCCTGTTGTGCTTTACGACCGTTGATGGCGCAGAATTATTAGAGGCTTTGTAGAGGACAAAAGTGTCTTTCGTACACAGCTCATCATCAAGGTGAAAGAAAGCGCAGTCCTCACCTGTGTTGTGCGGCCAGCTGGAAGAGCAACAGATCAGCATTCCTTCTAGAAAATAGCTTTGGTTCTCAGTGACCACGTTGGTAAAATTGTTGCTGCAGACAAGACCAAACAAAACGACTGTATTGTCGCTTAAGCTTAGAGTAAAGATTACATCGAGATTATTTACCGTGAGATCCTCGTTGGTTACAATATAGTCCAAACGTGGAGTCTATCAATATTCCCGCCAACGCACGAAGCCTGATGCGAACTGTGAAGCCCGATAATTCTAGTACGTTAAAGAAGCTCAGTGGCATACGGTCTACAGGTCCTGTGCACAAAATAGTCTGAAAAATTGAACACCGAAAGAATGAAGTCGGCCATTAAGAAAATATTAGAATAACGTGGAAAGGTCAAAATCTCTATTCCACCTCTAGTTTGACTCGAAGATGGGAGACACAAGATAATCCCAATACTCAATCATTCGACTTATTTAAAGGGACAGGGGGGCAGACTTGCTTTGGAATGGCATCAGGTACTGGATTATTATATTTAAATCCTCCAGTGAAGCAAAAACATATACTGTTGTCCCGCCCCCTTTTTCTTTCGACCTGTTCACTAAAAAAAAACATTTTGTCAATGTCTAGTCCAAAACCAAGCAGGCATTAATGAACCATAACTTACTGACTGCAACTCTATGGATCTAAGCACAGGGGCTATATTCATTAAGCCCAGCCAGCTTGTTACAGCGGCTGAGAGCTTTGGCTTACGTAAGTTTAACAGTGGCCATTGTGAGGGAGTTAGAATCAGCCTCGCATTGCGTAGTAGGTTGTCGTCCCAAAAAGCTGGCGAGAAAACTGAATCCGACCAAAAACGAAACAGGTTGAAACAAGTGTGTCACAGTGTATTGGAGCCCCATTATCTCCTTTCGTTTGATCAGATCTGAGGTAATCTTAACATTTTTGACACTTCCTATTCTCCACATCACGCTTGCGACATTGTTTGTACCCCTTTTGAAACGAAAATTTACAACACTCAAGAATGCTACTGCATCACGAGCAGGCTGTTCTTCTTGAGATGAAACTCAACCTCCGGGCATAATGTTACAAATAATGGTTGACTTGGGTAAGCGTTCATGAGTTTGGGCCAATAAAACACTCGTTCCACTTTGTTTACAACCGCGGCCGAGCCAGGCCTACTAGAGATTTGAGTTCCCAGAGCTCTCTTTAACTGTCTCACTATGCCCCTACAGTATCTAAGTGCGTTGTGGTTAGAAGTAAATAGAACAGTTGTTTAGCACTTTTCGTGACAAATCGCAGTTCACCATCCGCTGGCATATTTTAAGATGTCGCTGTTTACGATGTCTGAAACCAGTTACTGTTAGCAGGTTTTGTGTCATCTACGTAAAAGTAACACGGAATGACTAATTTGTCGGTCGAATTTCTTAAGTATGCCTGGAGGACTAGATAATCAGGAATGAATCCTTCCGATACGCCATATACCGGAAAGTCTTCATCAGGCAGTACTTCCAACATATTCACCCTAAACGACCTTCTGTCTAGAAAAGTCTGGCTCTACTTGTATTTAATAGATAATATTCCCATATGCAGTAGCCTCCAACCCGACATTCTGTGGCTGAGAGAACCAAAGGTTTTTTGGAAGCCAGTGTGGTTTATCTCAACTGTATTTCCTCTGTGATAATGTCTATGAAACTCGGCAGCGGGGTGAAGAAACATCGCTTCCCTATGAAGTCATATCAAGGACTCTTTAAAATCTAAATATACCTAGATATTTGCAGCTTCTCTGCCGTGGTGTACGTCAGGATATTTTGCTGACAACGCTAGTTGGGCCAACCGGCAAGTAATATCCGGTAGTTATTCAAGTACCAGCCTTGAAGCTAAAAATTGTACTGAAAAACCAGTGACACTAGGTAACACAAGAATTTTTACCGAGGATAAATGCTGTTTGGCACCGCTGACTTCATATGCTTTAATATGGATATGGCTAGCTACACCTTACGGACCGTAATATCCCATCTGCTACTGCCATTTCCCTGGGTCAGCTAACTCACTGTTCCAGCGGTAAGCACATTGAAACCAGGGTATGAACGCATTTGGTATGCTGTGTTTGCTCCAGGAATACATACATGAGGTAATTAACTTAGCTCAACCCCAGGGCCAGTTTTGACGCAGTAGTAGCGGAACTCGAACTAAGCACATCAAGTATTTATCTCCCGAGCGCAAGTGTACAGCTTGTTTTCAACAATGAAATAAAACAACAGTAATGTGAAATAGGTTTGATGACAACCACCAAATCCGCCACAGTTTCAATGAGAGTCACGGTTCTTAGAGTTTTTGCACTGTTCATTTCCGAAGCGTTCAGACAGTTCCAACTGTGGTGATTTGTTTTCAACAGCATCTTCAACCGAGGGACTTGAAACTGGAATAGACTCAGGAACATCGGTATTATTAACAACTACTGTAGAAGTAGGAACCAGCAAATCATAGACAAGTTGATCGATGTGTCTACGATGGACAGATCCGTGGTCTAAATCGAGTATGCAACAAATTCGAGTGCCAAGGTTGTTGAGAACAATTCCTCTAGATGATCAGAAGTCACTGCCATGACGATACACAACTTCAGCTGATTCCATGCTAAGCATGTTGGTTCGAAGAACACAGCTTTTGAACAGCTTACCCGGACTGCTCCTAGGTGTTAAGTGGTCGGAATTTCGTTACTGCATCGAGAAGTTATCAAAACCATTCCCCCAGCTCTTCAACACTAGACAGGTTGATAGACTTATTTGCTTTTTTCAGAGTACGCACAAAGTTCTCCGCGGCATCATTGGATTGAGGATGTCTCGGTGCAGTGAGCAGATGTCGAACTTGTCAAACTTGTACACATTAAAGTGAATGCCACTGTCAACAACCAAAGCACATGGTACTTCTTCTCGACTGAACGTTTTTCTCAACGCAATCGCAGTGAAATCCGCATTTGCGGACGACGTGAAATAAACCTCCGGCCAGCGTGAATATGAATCAAGGATGAGCAAGATACAGCACTTGTCCTAGAGTGGACCACAATAGGCAGCGGGCATTCGTTGCCAGGCTTCACAAATCACTGGCCAGAGTGTCCATTTTGACAGTCGCGATTGCGCTTCGTGTACACACTGAGTACAGCCTTTAGAAACGTCACACAGATCAGCATTCATTTCTGGCCACCAACAAATCAGACGAGCCAATGACTTCATCTTTTCAATTCCTATGTGACCGGAGTGTAACTCTTCTAGTAGGGCAGATCGTACTGTGGAATAACAATTCTATCAAAAAGACACAATAAACCACCGAGAGTAACAGAGAGTTCATCACAATGTTTCTAGAACCCAAGAAATCTTTGCCGGTCACCGCAGTTCCAACCGCTACATAATGAATTTAAAATTGCATGGTAGTATTTTCGAGTTTCACGAAGCAAATCACAAAAAGAAACTGGAAGTGGCTGAGTCAATAAACAATCTGAGTCGCCACTCTCTCCGCGGTCAACATACGGAGACAAATAGTCAGCATGAAATGAATGAATTTCGCACTGCGGTGCTGAATATTGTATGAATACGCAGCCAAAACAAAACTCCATCGCTGGGCCATTGTCGCAGGAGACTCGGCAAAGGATCTGTTAAGATTAAAGATGAATTTGTGAAGTTCATGAGCAGTGGACACATCAACTAGCAATGTTCATAGTAAATTAGGGGAGAGCGTACGCAAAACTGCACCGAAAGGCAAAAAGTTCAACAGAACTCGGGGAGTTCTTTCATGTATGTCAGCCCAGACAAAACTAGTGCGAAGAAGGCCAAATAAAGGTTCCGCCTTATCAACGAAATTAGGAATTAATTAAGAGTAATAATCAGAAGGGCCCATTGGAAAACGAAACTCATTAAAAGTCTTCGAAGTGGATCCTCTGGATAGGAGTGAAAAACGATCAGGATCAAGACGATAACCATTCTCATCGAAAGGAAACCCTAAACACGAGAACTTTGACGTACCAAAAGTGCGTCTGGAAGGATTGACAACAACCTTTAAATGGCAAAACTCTGAGTCTAACTCTGTCTAACTCATATGCATCTCAGTGCATTCATCAAAAGGGAGCACTTGTGATATTTAATGATCGATATCATTCCTGGTCGCTGGGAAGTGTGTGGAGTGCTCTAACAGTTGCCGTTCGTTCACACAACTGTTCAAACGTGGGTAAAGATTTCAACAAAATGGAGTTAAAGCTAACTGAATTGAGTCTCCATGGTAGCACGTCTTCATCCACTAACCAGCAACAATAGCTTAAGTACGCACATCCATAGTTTCGAGTTGTGGACAAGCACCGTACAGTGTGGGTGAAATCTTTGCTTACTTAGGGTGTAGACACTCTAAAACGTACTATCTGCCTCCATGCTTACGAACGGCTTGACTAGATCAGCACACATGCAATGATAATTCGGCTATACTGCTCCATCGGCTACTTCCCTTAAATCACTCTTACTGATCAAAAGATACACCTCTTCCTGCATCCATCCGTATGTTTACCGATTTGATCAGAACACTGTTTTAACATATTACAGGTCAGTCTTTTTCATCTGGAAATTTTTTCACTGCCACTGACTTCTTAACATACATGAGAAGTTCAATAGATTCTAACTTCCGGCTAACATCAAGATAGAAACTCTAAGCTTATTTTAGTCCAAAGTATCAATTGTCAGTCTACTCCAACATCTGAGTCACCCAGATCACTTCTAGTATTCTTTAACTGCTGTTTGTTGAAGGTGAGTAGTACGCCTTTTCCAACGCAGTAATACACTGGTTTCAACTGAAGCTATTCGGTTTTCGAACCGGACAAATTGTAAAAGATTCTCCCTTAAAATATCGATCACATCGCACAGTTTCTTCCAATATGTAATAGCTCAACTTGAAATAAAACAACGCTAATTTTTACTTTCGTTCAATCTTGTCAGAGAGCCAAAATTTAGGAACGTACGTCAGTTTGACACTGCTCCGATGGTTCAAATCAACATTCGAAAGTATAATGTATTGTGTTAGAAAAAATTAGTTGATTTCCTGATGATATTGTTTCCATGATTAAAACAGGCGACTGCTCAAAGTGGACAATGCGTGCTGATGTCATACCCATTAGTTGTATTTCATCAGGTAGTCTTACAATGATGAATTTCCATCCAAGCAACTAAAGGCCCGATATAACATCTTGTTTGAACTATGAAGCATACGGAGGTTTTCCGTTCGCAAGTATATTATAAAAAGGAATCAGTCAATCGAGCAAAACATCCGTAAAACAGAACCGGCACCTGAGGGCTGTAGTTAGTCACTAGTGGTACGAAGGAAATACTATCGCATAGAAAATTAACGGAAACAAATTAGAGTAGCCTCAGTTCTGCCACATCCTCTTTATAGGTATTGAACAAAAGGTTGACAACACCAGCTGTGAATTGAACAGAATAATTCTGCTTCACTCGCATTGAATCCACTGAGTGCAGTTCACCTCATGTTAACCCGCTGCACGGATTACGGATATAACTAATCACATGATGAGTGCAACCTGTGAAACTGACGACGCTAGACAATGAATCAGTTTTGGTACTACGCTGTTGCAGTTTGATAAGTTGGGACGAACCGTCCATGTTAACCAAACTGCAACTTCATCTATCCTTCACATTAATCACGCAAACACAAGTTATACTCAAGAGAAGGTGACCGTGTTAACGTGGTCATCAACATAACCCACCACTATCAGCACCAGCGGCAGCAACCATATTGACATCGGCATTATTAATACCCTCATAACTTCTATCGTCAGCATCTTCATCAAACTTACCAGCGACATCATCCCTATCGGTGTTGCAATCAGGTCAGCATTCTTAGAATCATTATCTTCACCGTTATCAAGGTCTGTAGCAAACATCGGTGGGTGACGTAATATACGAAGAGGACAAATGAAAATTCAGAAATAAAGAGGAGTTATACGACTATACACTAGCTTTACATTTGCACTCAAATTCTACGAATCAAGATGCTGACCCTGTACAGAAGAAAATCAAGGTGTAAGTGATAGCAGAATGGTTATTAGAAAACAACTTGAATGCGGCCTTTGGTTCCGCGTTTCTATCTTTTTTTTAGCTCTTAGTGATATCTGTTCATAGTACGAAATTAATACTAAACAATCTACAGTGTTCATGAGCGTTCATTTGCAAACTACCCAACGGAAAGTGACTGAGTAGAATTAGAACTAAGTTTTTCAGAGGAAAAATAATCTAATAGCTATACAATGAGCCGTATTATTACATGACTCCACTAAAGTTTGTCATACTATCCAGATATATCTGCCGACCTGTTCTCTCTTTCGTTTTAAATAGAACCTGATCCGGGGAAAACAGATCAAAAGGGGAAGATGTATCATGTGTTTCCTACAGCTTTTTTGTTGATGTTCCCTGTCTGAAGCAGTAATTATCTGTGATGCATACCTTGGCATATTTTGTGATGAGATTGAGTTACCCAACAATCGCAAACCATCTTTCGACGTATACAAGAGGGTAAAGCAATGTCTAATGTCTGCTTGATCATATAAACTGTTTGGACGACTTCAAAGGGAACAGTAGACTACTTTGCGGTTTGTATTCCGACTTTCCGACAGGTTGATTTATTAACCTATTCACCACAACAAAGTTGCTCACAAGGCAATGAAGTCGTGTCCCCGCAATTCGGATTCCGCATGCTCGCAAATTTTGGCTTTTAAATTTAGCGACTTACTAACGAATACCTTTTCAGAACTATGATCTGCTTTTGGTAGCACCACGTATTCATAAGGCAGCAGCAGTAGTCAAAGGACAAAAACGGACCTACGGATGGAAAATAAACTAGAGTATTGCTATAACATACGTATACAGGAAAAATGGCTGGCTATTGATCCTTTCTGTGTCATACCATCTAACTGGCTCTGAGATCATACCATTCAATACGGATAAAACCGTCCCTTAATTTACAACCAGCGCACCTGGTTCAGACTTGGTGTGGAGGAATGCTTATTGACTGGAAGAAAAGAAATCAGAAAACTACATGTCCCAGACATCTCTGAACCTATATCCAATGCAAGCGATACTGTGTTCTAGATCTTGAAAGTGATTGGTTCATGCATGATTCACCGTCACACAACAATAACTATCTAACCGATGTACTGCTCCGTAGTGTATTCTCACTCTCTCTCTCTCTCTCTCTCTGAACAAAATGTACGGATGATCCCGTTAAACACTTTATGATCGAACTGCTCAATGTTTTTTGTCGATTTTCCTACACAAGGTCTTCAGACTACTAGTTAGGACACAATTAAATTCAAATGAGTAAACATCTATTGCATGTAGCTGACAGCTTTTTGATCATCGATTAAAACCAGGTGTATAGTTGTTTCATTCAATCCAATTCTGTGCTTCACCAAGTTATGAATTCCTTTTGGGAATGTTTCCCTATTTCACTCCTTCCGTTAATCTGCCGGAAGTTTCGTGAGTATGGGTTTCGACTAATGGTATTAGGTGTGTCGATAGATTCCTCTGGAGTTCAGGAGTCACAATTTGTACAACCCATTCACTATCAGAAAAGCTCACCAGAAGCTACTATCAGGTTCAACTGTCGAAAACCTATCGGCCGTCATCGGCAAACTTGTTTCCTTCGGCTTGAGTCATGGTAAATGTGGATAGATGAAGGATTGACATCGCTGTCGCTGAGAAGAGGAAGAGGACACTGCTGGCGGCATGCAATTCGGATTAACCTGTCACAGTGTCCCAAAGCCAAATGACGCCTGCGCTTAACGATCACTGCAACTGGTTTGCGCTGCACCACTTGCAGTTCCACCCACACACCACATATCCAGTGTATACCCGAAGGAATAAGACCGGTAGTTGTGTCAGTGGGGCCTTTGTGTCCAGTCGGGCAATGCTGGTTACCCAGTTGATTGACAACAGGTTAACTGACCCACATGTTCCTATTACACAGTGTGTTGGATTGATCGTCTCGATAGGAATCGTGTTTGCTCGATCGAACAACTCGGGAACACGAAAATTTCACGCGCAGTCCATCTTTTACGATTAACCGAAAAGAGTATGACTGTGTGATCATGGACAACTTTGTAAGCACTACATATTGCAATAAACGGGGTAAGATCGAAACTTTGATCAGCATATACCACGAATTCATCGCCCGGGTATCACTCTCAAAACGGAGTTCCATCCTACACGCAATAGATTGATCGGATACATATCTGTTTACCAGCGCCGATTTCTTCAGTTTTCAAGCAACTTCTGACCATCTGTCCATATGAGCTACTCAATCTTCAAGCTTGTTTTAACAAGGCTGGTGACCAAAGCGCCGTTATCATACATTATAGCAACCACACACACTGGTTCACCAGTGACTCGCACAACACGTTCTGTGTCCATTAATGACAAGGTTGAACCTGGCAACTAAACGACACCGTGGCCGTTGTAAACCTGCTCCTGGTTGACCTCATAGACCAGGCCGTTGTTGTCACATGAGATAGCATAGTTACTAGGCTCCAACCCAGCCAAAATGGCGCAACCCGCTAGAAAATTAAGTATACATGAAATTTTATTGGATCGTTGTGTGATAGACGGTTCAAACATTAATTTTTCAAGAGGAGGACAATGCGGCCTCAGACGGAATTTGAACAGAAACCATGAGACACCTTCGGAGACAGTGGTAATTTACTGGTCATTCTGTTAAAGATCATTCTTTGGAAATCGAATGTGTGCTAAGAAGCACCAGGACAACCGTCCACAGAGTATGAATATCAAAGAGAGGTTTGATAATATCCAAGTATGAAAGCTTCAAAAATGACTGTACATTGTTTGCCTTTCCCCGTTCAGCTCGCATTCATGTTCATACGGTGAAGGCCATTGAGTAGATTAATCTGTCGCTCAGCCTCACTCTGATCGCTGGTCACAAGTAGAAAGGTTGGGTCGTGCAGCGCAGACGTTTTCAGAGACACCTCTTCACACGCGGAACCAACGGACCCACGGGGTCCAACAACTTCAAAAGTGATGACATTCCCTGTTTGTATGAAGTATAGAAACAACAGAGGGTGCAAAAACCGGTTAGGGCAAGTAATTTATTTTATTTTAAACTCTGCTAGACGATATGGCAAACAGAAGCAACTATCTTACACGCTAAAAAGAGGGTGCCAAGTGAATCCCAAGGCCAAAACAGTCCGCAGACTCTCAGCTACTTCTGCCGCTAACGTCCTATGTTGAACCTCTATCTCCTACAGTGTACATTCCATTACCCGCCTGCACGTGAAACAAAACATACAGGCTTGTCATCTTCATGCAACGCTTACTGATGCTGTTCAAAGGCGGGCCATTAATACCGTCTTGGGACTTGGAAAAATCTCCTGTCTGCTGCTGCTAACTTTACTCGTTCAATTCACATTGTTCAACAGATAGCTGAGAGGATGAGAATCCTCAGCTACACTCTTGTCTACAAGCCGGTATATTCGTTAGTAGGCCCTACTGCATTAGGCAAGAATGGACATCTAAGGGGTGATTCTCTGAACCCAGGGTATTAAATGACAGGTTGTTGTGCAGACGGAACTTCCTATCGTTAGCGGGTATGATTACTGGAATTCGATCGTCCGATCTGCGGTCAAAAATTAATCAACTGATGGTTTTAAACCCACGCCGGATCCATACATGTTTGAGACGCAGTGAACGTTAATGGTTTTCTGGTTACCTCTCTAGCCAGGCTACACAGGTCACCAAGTGCACGTAACTCGCAGACCGCCGTTCCAAAACAGTTCAAAGTTCAGTGTTGAGAGATATGTTCCAGGTGTTTTCCTCAACTTTTCTCTTCCACATCCGTTCACTTATTCATACTCTAAGAAACTGTTGAACGCTTTGAGTTCCCCGTGTTTCTTCACGAGGTAATCAAGCCGTCTAAGTATTACCTACAAGAGTGAGTATGGTTAAACTGCCCAAAGTGAAGAGTGATTGTAAAGGCTAATTCGAACGGAACCTCAGTGTGACAGTTCAGTTTAAATGGCCAATTTGCCAACCTAAGTGTGAGTGTTATTCGAACTCGACTGTTGTGATACAAGAAGAGATTATAAAATCTGCATGGTTGACTCGGTGGGTTTGTTTACTAAAATTCGACCCGGTTTTTCTACCCAGGAGAGGAGAGTCCAGCTAATTCGACTTTCCTGTTAATAGGTAAACGAACAGTTTGAGAAGACATAGATTGACATCAGAGCCATCGAGCCACAGTTGGATAAACAGAGGTATGTGAGTCGATTTGAAGATGTCGGTACAATGACTTTTGGTTAATTCGTCAGTCGAAGTGGCCATATTATGCGAACTGGCGAATCAACAGGAATTCATCTGTTCCCAGCTCTGTTGGTAAAAAAAGGCATGAAGTAGCTGTAGAAGTTTAAAACAGTCTTGAGTTGTCATCGTGTGCAATATTAATCGTAGTTCATTAATGAGCTCATTGTTGTTGTCTATAATATTAACATCCAATCACCTCTGCTAATGAACACAAGCTTCGTTCACCAAACCACAGTACAATCTTAGAATTGTTGGACTCTATCTTTCACAACATTCACTATGCTGTAGTGCTTGTACACCAAATTGAGGAATTGACGTACTGAGAATTTTTATTCCGCACTGTTTCACGCGATGTGCATTTTCAGGCTGAGAAGGCTAATTAATATGAGAGTGAACTGTTTGTTCAGGAGGCGGGTATTGAGTAGTGAATGGTGATTGCTAATCGGATCAAGTCGACTTCGATAGTTTGCCTCTCCCCACACTGCAATGCTTTCTAAGTAGTATCGGTAAAACCACCAAGCATCAGAAGGGGTACAAACAAATCGCAATGTAAACAATGGCCAAATAGGGCAAGTGTATTTACAGCAATGGTTGGGACAAAATGCAAGAATGGAACCTTTCGACTAAGTCATTGATACACGGATGATATGGGGTAGGTGTAACGCGGCGACGTGGGTGGCGGTTGCAATGCATGTGAGGACCGTTCAGCAGCGATATTGCATGGCATTACAGCATCGATACTTTTTTCAATAAGTCATATTAGTTTAATGCATAAGACTGCCTCTTGAGCACGCAACTGCCCTTTTCAAGGGATGAGTCAACAAATGTATTATGCATAGCACAATGTCTGTTTATATTTTCAAAATTTGCGATAACGAACCAGACGAAATTGCGAGTCAACAGAGATCGGCTAATTGACCCAGCTGATGGAAGAGCTGGGTCAAAAATTGATTATCACATATTTTCGAAAGTTTCAGTTGGAAATCAGAAGTTTTGTGTGCCTCATTGCAATGAATTAAATAGATCTTTTTAGAAAGCAAGTATTTCGTATAAATAGGTGTCCGGGGGGTGACACAGCAAATGGATGAACGTACAACTCTTGATAAGACGAACGCTTATCTGCTACATGATAAGGAATAACTACGGAAATGAAACAACTAATAAGAGTTTCACGAACTGTGCAGACGTTATTGGCGAGAATGGACCGCTTTGAATGTTGCCCTTTCTGGATATCACATCCTCAGTATCGTACACAGTTGGACGAAAATTAAGACACCCCTTATGAACTCTCTGTGAAAGACAGTGTTTTCGAGGTGTGAGGAGTTACGCACTTGTACAGGTCTGGATCAGCCGATCAGACCATTATTACCTTGATGCACGCCGTCATTCTAGATCAACTATACTCATGATAAGTGTATTTTCATTAGGTCGTTGCACATCAAGTCCTTGAAGGTATGGTCAGGGGAGAAAAACGGACTCCTCAAGTTGATTACACAGTTACTTATACATGGACTGGAGCAGTCCAGCACATCTTCATGCGCATTCTTAGCTTCCTCTGCCTTATAAAATTCCTGCGAATTCTATGAATCGTCACCGCGTCATTTATGAACGCCTGTGTGATTGGCAAATCGCTCACCCTTGTGCACTGTTCCGTTTAGCTTCCTGAGGTAAAATCACGGTTCATCACTCCGTCTTCGACATCCCAATAGACCGTCAAGTATGAACCTCTGAAGGTGTGAAACACTCCTTATTTCGTTTGCACGGACGTACTGCTCAACCGTGACGAGTTAAGATTTGGCAATTACCAGTCGACTTGTTTCGGTGTTTCGGTCCAACCTCAGAACAAAGTGAGTTAAATTCAAACGCGACTCACTAACGATAAAGCTTGTCACATATGTGATTTGGAAAGTTCAAAGAAAACGCATGAAATGGGACGTTGTGTCAGAAATCGACTGCCTCCATGGTATATGTGGGTTGCGTGAAGCATGTGCTTGGTTGATTGGGCCTGGAGGACAGTCAATGGCTTTGATGTCACGTGCACTTTGATTGTACGCCCGAGAAAATCATTCGGTTCATCTGCGCCAGGTGCTAATTTGCGTAGGGTCTGAACAAGTGAAAGTGTTATGTGTCATGCAGTCAGACAGGAGCAGCTGGTGTTCTCACACTTTAGCCCTGGTTTCATATGAACACGATCACTTCCATGACCCTATAATTACAGGAAGTCGATGGAGTGAAGCACGACCACACAATCTTCTACTCTACAAGCGCTTTCCAGCCCGAATCAAACACATCGCACTTGCCCGTTCATTGGACACTGCAAGACATCTAAAACCAACCCGTGATTACGCAAACTGCAACGTGATTATTTACGTGCTTTCAGTCTTTCGAGCGCTTGTATCCTGTCCGGACTAGTATATACATGCCGATCCACGAATTTCCACCACCCGGTTTCCAGCCTAGGCATGCACAAGTTGTGTGTCCGCAACCGACCGAATGGACTACCGTCACACTGCGTAACCTTGCGCTTTGGTCACGATAAACAGTTGGTGCAGGTCTGTTTTAGTTCACGCTCTTCTGTCACTCGCGTTGCACAGACAGTTGACATTGGTGACGGTGTGTAAACCTGGTCCGGTTCCAAAAGAACAAATAATCACCATTGGGACAGTGGTTTTTATCAAGCGGATAACTCAGTTTACTTCTTAGTTAAATTCACTGGAAACACTTACGTATTATACGTTATATTGCTCCTGGCTTTATATGCTCGATGATGAATAATCGAAAACCTAAGCTCATCACATTCTACTGCCATCATTCAGTTCACTAGAAAGAAAGCGAGTATACTTGTTTTCCGGGATTTGACACAGCAGTTAGTCATGCGGCTCCCATTCTGACCTCTTGCGTTATTTTGTCAATGACAACGGTTTGATGGAAATGGTTGGCAGCTTCTAAAATGGAACCAGCCCCCCAAGTAAGTAAGTTTTTACAAATTTTCACTGGCACTGTTTTCGAATTCAACAATTCACCTTCTCGGGGACGTTCCTGTCCCCGTGGGAGCAACTGCGGATATCCATCAATAAATGTCGAAAGCAGCCGTTTCGCACATTTGTTGATTTGTGCTTACTGGTGAGTAGTTGGAGCTTATCCTCTCTGGCCAAGTGATTCGTTTGCAGACAGTAATGTGTTTGAGAAGTGAAGCTGACGAAATTACAGTGCAGGAAAGCTTTGTGTAATGTTTTTCGTTCAAGACTGAATAGAAGTGGTTGCTGGACAGGTGAACAAAACAGCTCCGGCACTGCTGTGGTGAACATATCCTGTGACTCAGGCTTTGGTCGCTGACGCTAATTTGGTTGTTGTCATCTCAGCCAAAGCTATGTAGGTGCAACTTTCTAGACTACGTTTAAACCACCTTACCTACAGGCCGGGCTCGTGACGATTGAACGGGACTCATTATTAATAAACCAAGGGATTTTATCATTCAGTTCGTAATCCACCTGAATTTCTTGCAATAACATTGGCGACTAGCCCGGTTTGTGAACGGAATACACAAGACGACTAGACATCCCCCTTGTGAATGATCAATGAAATTGAGTTCTTATCTCAACTAACCTGCCACAAGCGGTTAATCCTCTCAACGATCTGTCGCGACTGTGATGAAGCGAAGGGAGGCAGACGATCTTGCACGCGTTGGTAAAACTGATTGTGATATGGAACATGCGCGCAGACTAGCTGCGGAAAATGTCCCAACAGGACAGATGGGATCATCCTGGTTTCAGTATCCACAAGTCACTTGCCATAAACTTGTACACATACGTATGTTTTCGGGAGCATACATACATCATCCTGTAATCCATGATCACAACTAACTGTACCGACCACTATGCTGGAAAGAAGACTACGGGTTAGACGGGGTTGGCACATTATCCACACTAGGATCTCATCGGGTGTTTCTGACTGTAAACGTCCATGGATGCCGCATACCCCGCAGTCTATATCTACACTTTGTGATTGTTCAGTATAGAGTCGGGGTCAGGCGGACAAAGCTGCTAGTGTAACACAGTGATCACTTACGTGACCGACGTCAGCAATGTAATCCGGGTCATTCTAAATGTTCCTACAGTTCTGAACAATCAAATTTGATGTTGATAGCAGTCAACCTCCACTACATTCAAAATACTTTTGCCAAGTCGATAAAATCGAAATTATACTGCATTTTCAGAATGTTACAATTTTGGAGACTAAGAACTCTCCAAAACCACTTTCTCCTCGAAGGCTATCCACGTTGATGAAGTAGCCAAGAGGACGGAAAAGTACTAGTCTGTTAAACATAGTTCAGGTGAATATGAAGGAAAAGGAGGGGGTTTAGTAACCAGATGGACCAACTTTTGGAAATTCATATTTTGGCATATGATCTAATGCTACTACTCAAAAGGAATAGATCTGGCTAGTTCGTTGGCACTGGCTCAGTAGTTACCGGTTAATCATTCCCGGTTCATTATAGTACGGCTGCTCAGTAATTATTGCACCAGGCAGGGGAAAGCTGTATGTAATCGATCAGCCGGTTAGCAGACCACCAAACAATAGAAATTTTCCTCGCATGCAGGCCAAGCGTTAGTATCATTCCTAAGGGGTATGGATTCCGCAGACCATTGTGTAGACTGTTATTTTTAACGTAAAAATCTACTCACAACTTATACTGCTTGACGGAGAAAGTTCATCTGCATTTCGCCAAACATCTGAACTTCCGTCATTTCATTTGGTATATACTGTTCATACTTCCGCCGTTTTCCTAGTAACCTCAAATGATTTCGCATTATCTTGGATGAACTGCCAATCTTCTATGTTAGATCAACACTAGCTCTTTTAGGAATAGTTGCCACCAACTTTTTCACCCCGTTAAGTAGCTGAACGGCGGATTACCCATAACGAGCAAAAAATATGAGGCTAATCATTTAAGATCTGAACCATTCAAGTTGGTCCTGACTTGTTCCTCTTCTTTGGTCTAACTCCTACGGAAGACTTTCGAATGTTTCCAGCTGTTTCCCTAAATTTATTCATGAGTTTAACCCGATAAAATATCAGTTTATAGATTAGATTCCACTATCCCTAGTCAACAGTGAAACCCGGTTTTCAGGTTGATCTTATCCCATAGGGCCCGCCTGAAGTTGACTGGGAACTCACGGATTCGGTCTGTGCTGGTAGATTTACCGAGCTATTCCACGGGCAGACAGTTAATGGATAGAGGAGAAAAATCGTGTGGTGCACCAAAAGCATAGAGATTTAATCTACAGTTCCTCAACAATTTGTTAGTTACTCAACGAAATGGCATTCACCTACTTCGATAGATTATGTACTGCCGTACTTCGACAGAGGTGTGTTAATGCCAAAACAAAAACATTTCCCAAGTTAGCTACTAAAGGATGTAACACATCATCCAAGGAGATGTGCTCCACTGAATTACGTCATTCCTTCTTAATAGAACCTTTTGAGTAAAGAGTGGATCGGGCCTTTCTTATCCCCCCCAATCTCCGCTGGAGTAACCACGGTTCTGTACTTGGTCCACGTCTATCTCTAACACACACCAATGAGTTTCTTAGTACTAGAAGAACTGTCCGGCATTCTGATGACCTAAAAAACTGGAATGTTGTGATCCCAGTGCAATACGGATTGACCTTGGTCGCACTGTGTGCTGGTCAGATGACTGGTGTCTCTCTCTAAACGGCAGCAGGAGTGCACAGATATCGCTCGGGGGTAACTCAGAGAACCCGTTCGCGATATACAATGCACAGAATGCAACAGATTTATCGGAAGCTAACTTGAAAAAAAGATCTAGGGATTTGACTGTCGTCTAGTTTGTTCTTCTGTTATCACCACCAGATGGTCACCAAAAAGGGGTTTGGGACTTTTGGGATGATAAAAATAGCCTTTCCACATAGATGGGCATGCCTTTCGAACGCTTTACGGGGTCTGTATAAAACCACTGCATGAGTATGTCAATAAAGTCGTGTATACGGAATAGAAGAAAAGATACGCAGTACTGAACGTGTCCAGCAAGTAGCCAACAAGCTGACTACTGGTTTGCGGCATTTCTCTTACGAGTTTCTTCTTGAAATTCTTGATCTCTATCCACCTTTGCTTCGCAGACTCCGCGGTGACTTAATTCTTACACACTTTTTTTAGCGCAGGACTTGTGTAGCAGTTTCTTTTATCCCAATAGCTGATAGCAATCGAAGGGGTCACAGTAAGAATCTCTACAAGCTTCGACCCCGTACCTTCCTTAGGAAACAGTTCTGTTCTCATAGGATTATCAAACATTGGAACAAACTTCCAACTAGTAGTTGTTAGCTGCTGTTCTAGGGATCGTTTCAAAGTGTTATTAGATCCCCACCTATTTAAGACATTGTTTGATCAGTACTCTACTCTGTTCTTCGCACTTCTTGTAACCTCCAAGGGTGGTGCTAAGCTCTGTTTTCAATTACTGCCATTCAGGTTAATAGAAAGCTGCTAGATATCGAAACAGATACACTGACTGGCTTTGGGTGATTCAGGTCTCCAGCTTCGAACCCATGTACAAGTCGCTTAAGTCGGCCTTATCGTTATTGCATGCGGACTCATCTGTGTATGGACAATTTTCAGAGGGTAAATTTGTTTCCACATTATATGTAATAAGTATTAAACGCCTGCTAGTCAGAGTAATTGGATGATCACAAATTTGACTTCAAATCCCTTACCGAACGAACACAGAGCCTCATAGGCATAGAACGTCACATCGATTAGCAAAGTTACCATGTTGTTCAGTTCGCATCGAACCCTCAATTTCTCACGTACGCATCGAAAACCTATAGATCAGGGAGCGAATAGTCATGCTCATCCGGAGTGGTGTTTCCGTATCTGGTTCCATGTGGGCGATGTATCCAGTGAGTGTGTGTGAGAGGGGTTGAATAGCGTTGGACCTATTAATCCATCTATTCGCTTCGAACTGGGGGTCACATGCGGGTCAAGGTAACGTTGTCTCAGATGAATTCAAACCTTTGTCCTCAAGCGTGTTAGTCCATTCAGGCCCGGATAAGAAAGACAGACTAAATTGTTCACATGTGTGCGTGCTTGCATGAGTTCACCATCTGGTCTACATGAAAACCCTGGGAGCTGTCACATCGGCAAGAAACGGGCGATCGTATGTTTGCTGGTCAAAATGTCCTGACACACTTTCCAGCAAAGTGAGTCCATAAAATCGCGGGATGAACTGGTTCAGTGAATGTTCACCGCGCCAGGTGCACGGACAGCTGTCAGCATAGGCTGGCTGAAGTCAGATACCCGTTTTTGTTCAGCAGTTTACTCTTCAAAAGAAAGCCGGTTTGACTGGCTTGAAAGAACCAACCGAACATACGCGACACAAGTGTGCTTTGCAGGATGGAAGGAAGGTTACCTCATAAGCCTTTGCCAAGAAGACAGTTACAGCATCAGTCACCAAACGATGGCAGCAGTTTCACTCATTTTGCCGACGTGTGGCTGTCAACCTCAGTCAGAAGCACTGATCTTAGTTTAGATAGGCAATAAGCACTACTTAACTATTCACCAATTATAATCAGTCCGATTTTCATGCACATGATAATCACTTCATATACCTATTAGATCAGCTTTATTAGGAAAACGCACCATAATGATGACAATTATAGCGGTGTGGATTCCTCTCAGCAACTGTACGCTCGTCTAGCCGATAGACTTCTCTGAACATAATTGCTGATTACAATGCTACTACTGTCACTGTTCTTCCTGAATCAGACAGTGATAAGATTCCATTCAAAAGGGCTTTGTGGCCCATTAGTAAACCAATTACTAGTTGACACTATTTCTGATCGATAGGTGAATAGGATTGTGGTGAGTATGGGATTTGGCACTAGCGTTAAAAAAAATCCATCATCTCAACCGTCAGAAGACTGTCAGAAGAGACTGCAACTATGCGGTAGGTGCAAAAAACGATCACCATAAAACCATAACGTCTATATAAGACTAAACCATCCCGGTACAACATTGTGTTCTGATATGGACCACGCACTTTTGGCCCAAAGAGAAGATGGTAGTTCACGCTGGCTACCCATATTGAAATCGAGTTAATCGCTTGAACAGCCTGAGTAGTGGTGATGAGAAGTGATCGGCTATTGTAATGAGCAAGCTTTCAGCAGTTTCATACTGATTAAAAGGTAAAATTGTACTACTGAAGTCCGTTGACCAAACCGCAACAATAATTTATCGTCGGAGTGATTAAAATCAGAAGACTTCCCGGACCCCGTGGTACTCTTATCAGGCCACTATGCGCTGGATAGAAAAATACACATCTGCTTAGTGTGATGAGCCGAACCAAAGTGATCACGTTATCTACACTTGTCGATTCATCGGATTTCAGAATTTCCGGAACAATATGGACTTCCCTGGTGTGCAGACTTAAGCAATTCGGGATGAGATCCAAACTCATCTGTCTCCTTTGGTGTTCTTAGGTTTCATCCAAGGTTGTCCACACACCCGACAAAGAAAAGATTAGAAAGCCAACAACAAGTGGATAAAGTTCATTGGGCAGTTTACAGTTTCCTGCTTTCATTTCATATCACAACTACGAAAAAATGCATATCCCCAAACAGAACGAAGGACGTAGGGTATTCGAACAACCCAAAACTGTGTGCTCCAACCGCTACGGAAGTATAAGAGTGTCTTTAAGTCAACGGGACGTTCCGCCTGCACGAACAACTTATAATCGACTCAACCTAACTAATGGATGATGGTAACCTTGGCTGGCGGTTATTGCTGTAGGACTCGCAGATGAGCTGCAACAGCAAGTTCCTAAGCCTATACAGTATAATCTTAAAAGGAAAAAGCTTTCTATGGGGCGCAGCCGTTTGGCCTCCGTTGGGGTGTTTCTTCTTGAGGCAACTTTGTTTCATGGAGCCTATTTACGGTGATTGTGGCACCGTGTGTACAGTAAGATGTCACTTTGCAACAAACGCTGAAGTAAACCTGCACCAATGTTTAATAGTGGGACGTAGTTGAAGCTGTCGCTAGTATCTCGAGGTGATATACAACACCAAATTAGGCCAAGAAAAACACTTTCTACCTGCTAGCATCTGGAACTATTACAGCTTAGTTTTCTCTTTGTTATATGCTGCAATCCCAGCATGCTAGCAACTGGTACTATTCGTTCAAGCAAAACGAGAGAAAAAAAGCAGTTCACATTCGACATTCTGATTTAACCTTAGCCTGTGATGGAGCCATGGTGTTATGCTATGATCACGCCAGTGTACCTGTGTACGTTTCACTCTAATTTGCAAATGATAATCAGTGGAGACTGTCGTTATCACGTCCGAGCACTCGTTCGTTTACGTTTGGCTTTGCCATTGTGCACTACACACTGGCTAGTCAGATGAGGTCAGTCATCCGTATGACAAAACCTTCATTTTAGCAGTCCATTCCAAGCAAGGTCAACATAGGACCCCTAGGCAGATACAGTGAATCAGACAAGTTTCATTGTGGACGTCATAAGTTCCATTGTTATTTTTCAGTGAAGCCGTACTTTCGGTCTTGTGGCGCAGTAACATACAGTGTAATGCGTGGTATAGGCTGATCGACAGTTGCTAGTTTCCATATAGCCTTACGACTGGATTATGGCAAGTTTATCACAGTAGCAAAAGGAATATTGCTGTGCAGACTTCGCAAAACGAATGTTGTCCAGTCCATAAGTGCGACTTCGCAACTGAATCAATGTAACATATTATCGATGAAGTTAACCGTATGTTGCGACTATCTGAAAAATGCGGTAGACACAGGGTCTCTCTTGGGAAGTGTTTACAGGTGGAGGTGCCCAAGTCAAGAACTAAGTTCGCCTCATCAGGTACACCCGGTGTTAAAACTATGACTGCTAAACATTGTGTGAGTAATTTAGGCGTATTATATAGTTGGGCATCAACTATTTTTGTCAGACTAGCTGTTATATTTTAATGTGCGAGCTATGACGAGTTATGCGTTGTGCGTTTACTCCAAATGAGTTCACACAGGAATTCGTTGCGAAGAATGTTGGAAGAATAACACAGTTACGATGAACCTCAAAATTCATCTGAACGAGTCTATTCATTTGTGTCTAATGCTACGACGAACTATTCGGAGTTGAAACCAACGTCTACTTTAAGTATCTTCTCAATCACCAAAAAACAATGTGAGAAGGTCTCTATCTGATTTATGGAATAACAGAAAGGTCGAGTTTCAGCATTCACAAAAAACACCCATCATCGCACAAGATGGACAGTGAATCACCTTTCATGGGCTACTTACTATGAACGTGTTAGCATTAGTAACCAAAATAAATTTAATCCGGTTGGGCTCGATACATAAGATCTGCTGCAGGTGGAACCGGCAAAATGGTAAGATGTATTCTGACGAGGGTTGAGTAAATTAGTAAATCTGAGCGATTATTAAAATGACATTCTCCTATTACCATATCGGATAGATTTGTGCAATCAGTTGCCATCTAGCACGCGATGGGGTAAGTAACGTTCCACCAAAGCAAAGCCACTGGTAATCACTCCAGAGGTCACGGGACTTTGGCCCACCTTAGCGGATGTGACCTCTTGAATTAGACCCAATAGAACATCTTTTGGGTGTATTAGGTCGACAACCATACAATCGTGTTAAGACATTCTGTCATCTGGCCGGGTTGAGAAAGCCTCAAAACAAGACGAGAGCGTTATCAATTCAACTTGTCCTAAGTCGATCCTGAAGAGCACTGGAGAATTGCATTGAGATTGCGAAACGGGTCGAAAGAAGTAAATCCCATCAGCTTCCTTCAGATTAGCTTAACAATTCTGTTGTGATCTTTTCTGCAGCTATTTCCAGGATGTGTGACAGTGTCAAATAACTGAACACTACTGTGACGTGCAATGGCGTGCTCCTTAAGCGTGAGAAACGGACACCAAGATGCATCGTATCAAAACTATCAATAAAAAGTAAGTGATCTTTCAGTTGTATCACGGAGTACGTGCTGTGAAAGGTCTATTGTGGATTGCTGTGTAACTAGAATGAGTTCGTAAACTGTTCTGGTTGATGAGCAACACTTGGGACCCGTTTGCCACGAAACTACTCTGCATACTTCGCAGTGTTGGTCCCACAACGAAAGTGTGACAAGCGCAATGAGGTGGTAGACTTACGTGCTTTGGGACCGGGAAAATGAGTGAGCCAATTATGGCGACAAAAGTTCATTAGTTTGATGACCAATTCCGGCTTGAGTCAACAACAGAGATCGTGTAGCTCAGTAAAGAGGCTCCTAGGCACCGTGTGGTTATACTACTCATAGTTGTCGTCTACGTACTACGCTTTCCTAATCCCCAATCGATTACCTGCGTTGGATTGACCGTCCGCATCGCCATCTGAGTGAAGCTTAACTACTCCTTCTCCTCAACTTCCATCAGCTATTCCGGAAGCCATTGATAACTGTTTACTGGTGTGTACGTCGGCGTGCCACTGGGGGTCAATGTAGCTCACAGGATTTGTTTCTGACTGACTGGTGGCGTCAAACAGTCGTAGTCATTTCGTTTGCATTGTCGTCGTACCAGCAAAGCACAATCGGCCCACTACAAGCTCGAACGGAAAGCTGGACAATGGGGACGAAGTGAACTTAAAATTTGTCATTCTAACTCTAAGGCTTAACGCCTACTCCTACGCTAGATAATCATTTTACTCAAACTGACAAGTTCCAAAGTCGTATCTTGTTCTAAAACCGACTCTTTCCATAAAAACGGTAACAACTGACAACAATACGCCCAAGCATATGGCCAGCAAAACCATGTCATGGTGACATCTGGACGTGAGTTGCACCGCCCCAAACCGATCGAGCAACACACTGGCCGATCGATTGATCAATGGCTGGTCTGGGTAATGTCGGGCGGGCCGACACGAACATGCACTCGTGGACTGGCGCCTTGACAGTAAACACAGGGGGGACGATTTACGAAGCGACCGACCAGACGAGAAGCCACGATTTGGTGTGAGCCTATTAAACTAAGTAGGGGTGGAATGGACGCCTGTCCGAATACACACCGAATACACACCGAATACACACCGCCAAATTCGTGGTCACGTTCGACCGAACTGTTCAAAGACAGTGTGGGAACGGTTTACGTTGCAGCTTAGGCAGACGATCTCAGAGAATGCAAATGACGCCGTACAGTTTGCCGTTAAATTACGATAACCATAAGCGTAACGCCAGTTTCACCAACACAGATACATTCAGAAGAGCTATACGTTTATAGTCATTGACATCGGAACAGCCGAACAAATATCGGTTTAGCCATACAGCATTTTTAACCGCGATCCACAAGCAAAGGTCCCCCTTGACAAAAATGCTGTGCAGCAGCATCGCCGTAACAACTGGTGTCTTGAAAATGCCTGGTTTCACTACCCCACGAGCGGTACGTTAATCCAAGGGGGTCCGGCCTACTTCAGGGACACGATAGATTTGTCGATATGGTGGTGAATTCGTCTCACTATGAGTACGGAATATCGGAGGAGTTGGACAATGGCGACTGAGTCATTGGCCAAATGCACACATACCCTACACTGACGGTCAAATGTAGACGTTATGCTAAGTTGTGTGACACAGTCTGTACTCTATGCAGGAACATCGGCTCACGTTTAGTATTTGGAAGCTCCTTAATTATTCAACATCTTCCACCCTAAGACCACGTGCATTAAACCGGCAGATTGACTTGTATGCGTTGTCAGTGGTACGGCCAAGCGTTAGTGCTACCAGATTAATTTTTCCGGTCTCACTGTACCAATTCACACTCATGTGTGTTGTTTATCGCCAGTGTTCTCGTTACTAGACTTACTATGGTGATATCCAACCGCTGTACAGTCGCGTGCTGTGGCGGTGAGAAGAGAAAAAGAGAACCAGATGAGAAGCAATTTATACAATCTTGTGTCGAAATTGAACCAGTCAAAATCTTGAGAACAAGGGACCCAGATGCGCACTACATAATGACGCCATTGGCAGGACAAAGTGTTTCCGACTGCCGCTGCTCCCAATTCTTTATCCGTCATTAGTTCAAGGACAGCTTAGCCAACTTAGGGCTTCTGGCCGGGATTTAGACATGATCTACACTGTCCAACTATATGGTGGTTAGTTTAATCTCTTTTACCAAGTCATTGATTGACCAACTCATACTTTAAGCTAGTAATTTGAAACCCTGTGATTAGTTCACGGTGTAGTTGCCCATCGTTAACCATGTTTACTTTACTGCCCAGTCGTTTAAATCGGTGCACTTTTTGGGTTTGAGTGAGTAAACTTTATCGGCCCATCCTAATTCTTCATCCACCGCTGTCTTCTGATAAATGCGAAACAAACTTATCACAGTTTTTGATCGTCCATTTTCAGCAAACTAATCAAGACTTCCATCTAAGCTCATTCGACGTAGACATTTAATATACTTGTTGTACCACCGGAAGTCTGAATCTGTTATCTTCTAGTTCCATCACGATTTGTCGGTTGTTCTCCAGCTACATATGACAGTCTTTGATCAGTAAGCATTTCTGATTTTCGCGTAAGATCACCTCACTCTCACTTTGAGGTACAATGGGGTTGTGTGATGCATGTTCTGACCATTTACTTTCGTTGTATACGAAATACAACCTGCATTCTGGGTTTTCATCTTCTGATTTGATCGGTTCCCGTAGAGATATGATATCTCCGCAGTCGCATAGCACAGAATCTCTCAGGATACTTGCAACTAGATGGTGGCCTCTCATTGAGAACTATCAGTTACCAGTTAAAGACCGATAATTCCAGGTTAACTCTACCTTGATAATGAGGGATGTGTGCGCGAACGACACTCAGAATTACTGACCTCTATTAGGTTTGTCCAAAACTGCGAAATAAAATAAACCACAAGCTCTGGAGGGATCACGCGATACGATCATAATGACTCATTCTAATTTTCGCATAAGGTGTTTATTGGTCTCTCACATCAAAATGGGAATTACGTAATGCACTTTCCCAAAACTAACTGGATCATTTTGTGGGAGCACGTATCCTTATGGCAGTGTAAAACGCCATTTAAGTTGCTTGGAAAGAAAATACGCTGCTGGATGGAACCGATGAACTGTGCGACCAACAAGCACGAAGCCTGATCTGTTTTTGTGAACCTAACGTTGCCATACCGCCTGTTGCAGTACTTGAAGTGAGTTTTTTGTTCACTATACGTTCACACAATAGAAAACGCAACTAAGGGATGGTGAAGTGGACTGTAGAGTTCAAGTAGGCGGCAAGAAAACGGAATCAGGAAAACATCGTTTACCGTATGTGCCTTATCCGAATATCATGAAACCTAAGAATATTGGCGTGTTACAGCATTATGGTTCTTCAAAATATCTTTTTAGTTGGCTGACTGGTCTTCCCTTATTACGTCCAGGTGAATCTACCGGTCGCAAATATGGAGATGTTATTCCTTTCGACTTGCACCCGAATGAGTTCGTTCCATAGATCGTAACGTCTTAAAGTGCACATCTTATTGATTGCCACAACTGCTCCATGTGTAACGTTCGAAACTCACACACACCGGACATACCAAAGTTGAGCTACGCAAGCGTAGTGTGTCACCGTTGGTACGGAAATTGAGTGACCACACAAGTTTCCATTGGTGACTGAAAGGTCGATGTAGATACGGCTCACAGAGATGTATGGAGACAATTGAGTTGATTACATCTAAACCAAGAACGGTATCCTCGTGTGGCTTTCCGTCTCCTACGCTAGCGAACTAGCCAAAATGATCCACACAGTCTGACGATGAAACTGATTTGGTGCATCCAATTTTGTCGGTCTGTTCAGCAAGATCTGTTTGTATTGTCGTCACACTTTAGTGTATGCATCGTAACATAGCAAAATGGCTTCAAGAGGTTATCCATGCAGCTTAATTTTCGTAAATGGAACCGGGAGATTTGTCAACACGATTGTGTTGTAATTAACGTGACAATGGATTACTGCTTGTTTGCAGCTTTGGTATCTTGTGAACAAATCGAGTTTTTCGGGCATGATGGGAAACCGTTCTTCTCTGAAGACTGCACACTTTAACTTTCACGCTAAGATTCACAACAAACCACTATTTCGACATGGCCCTTTGGATAAAACTAGAGAGAGGCACCAGGCACGACTCTGGCTCGCAGATCGCCACACCCGGCCAAGTTTCCACACCTTCTCGGTGAATGCAAGGATTACTTGATATTGTTATTGATTACGCCTTGGAGTAGGTCGATTACACGAACTGTAGGGTGTACCACTGATTCGTGCAGCCATCAGTTTACTAGACTCCGCAAACTCAACACAGTAACGGTCAAAGACCAATATTTGGCAATCGATTGAAATGTGGCAAGTGGACTGAAGTGTCCTGATTTCACCACAGACAGTTAGGTGAATGAATGCGTTCAAAATCGAATGAATGATACAACAATCGCATACACCTACGGTATAAAAGGGTGATAAGTTAGTTCATGCGCTGGCTGTTATTTGGTCATCTGAAGTGAGTTAATCTTTCTATAGGACCCTTACAGATTCAAGCAATAAGCACTTACTGTGAGAGCTTTTGTTCACAATGTTATCTCGTCAGCATCAACAGGCTTCTTAAAGTGATGCCAGTAGGATCGCCGGATGCAGATAGGTACGGAAGTTTCGTTAGACTTACATCGACAGTATAGCCACTTTAGGACAAATTCGTGTTAACTGTGCCGTTCGTTCCCCTGTCTAACTGTGTAGGTTACTCGGAATGGTGCGTGAGGTCAAGCTGAGCAGTGATGATTGTAAGTTGGGTGTATCCTGTAAAAACCGATTAAATGAAATCTGAAAAAGTTTACTGAGGTGATGGATTTCAAGTGCACTCACGAAAAGTATAACGATTCGGAAGCGAATGTCGTTCCGTTTTTTGTGTGTCTGACCAGAAGCGGCTAGTCAATGCTAACTAACACTGTCCACGAGTGATAAACATCTACAGTGGAATCATAGTTAATAATCATAATTAATAAAAACAGTGATTCCACTCTACTGGTGAAAGTCAGACTGTACGACTACGTTTGATTTATGTTGCTTACCTCAGGGATATGAGTAAGTTTATGAAAAAATTGTGAAAGCATAAGACAAATAGCTTTCGGTGAGAACGGAGAATCCGATGGTAAATCGCCGATCAATTCTAACACCAATGTTTTATTTTGCGAGCATGGCACATGGGTAGATTGACCGATATGAACCTTCACATCACTATACAGACCACTTTGTCAGATATACACAACTTACTGTTCACAGATACATCTTCATGCATGCAGGCATAATTACCCAATGTATAGTGTGTTCTTGTTGCGCCTGGTGTAAAGTCTGATAGACCTATCGTAGTAGCACTAAATTCCTCGGATTTAAGATAATTTAACGCCTTGAAAACTGGTTTGGTCTATGTAATTTAGTCAGCCTGTTTTTACATTGATTGATAGTCTTGTCCCTATTCGGAGTATGTGCTTGATGTTGTGCGTTGGACAACTCCAATGGGTACAGTGTAGAGCACACCGTTTCCAGTTTCTGTTTTACCAACTTAACCACATGTATCACGGAAATGAACACACTTTGTATCCCAATTCTGGTGCTCGTCGCTGTTCACTTCTAGAAAACATGGTGTTCTTCAAAGGAATTAATTCAGCTATTTTTCTATAGTTATGATCTCCATGGGTATGTGCTCACAAAGAGAATTCATTTCTAGCTCATTGTCGGTTTCTTGGATTCAACTAACGACTGTGTTTTACGATACAGTAACTGAGCTGGCGTGCCGGTTTCCGTTCAAAATTTATACTGGGTTTCAACGAAGTCTCAGGTTGCAATTTTCTTTCGCGTCAGAGCTTTGTGTGAAACTGGAGTTTCAATAGGCTACTCATTAACGCCCGTTGGTTTTCAGTCGACGCCGAAATATTCCAGTGTCAACTATGCTGACGTTACTCATTCGTCAAAATCAAGTTTATTCACACACACTTTCCAGTTTCATTTCTCACTCTTCTGTCCAAGACAGAAGATCGCGCTGATCATGCCATCGGAGACACATGTTTCTCTCATTGACCACTCCATGTCGTCTGCTGTGGCACTGTTGTAATGCTCAATGAGATGGTCACACGCAGGAGTTGAAACACAATCACAACCACTTGGGCTCAACGGAGTTTTGCCTAGGTAGACAGAACGTGGGTTGTACCGATTGTTGATACACCCGGCGTTTGATTCCAGAAAATTAGACGAATCGTCCACGATGGCCGTGTTCTACCAGAATCTGTTCGCTCCTTCTTAAGTCATTCTTTCACGCACGCACACCGCTGAAGGGCTGTTACTATGACAACAAACATGTCAAAGTCCTTTCATAAACTTGTGTAAGTCCACCGGTCTGGCAGTCAGCCAACCTGGTACACGGACAGTATATGCCATGCCTACATGGTGATGGTGAACAATAGCTTTCGAGCGTAAACAAACTGGTCCCCTCGTTAACCAATACTGTCCACTTTCGATCAACGCCTCGGTGTCTGCTCCGGTGCGGTATGCAAATCCCGTTCAGTGTTTCACGGGCAGAGAAAGTGGACCATAGTTTACAATACATTATGCCCGCACAGTTGAAGGCAGACGCAATCCAGAGTCCAGATTTGTTGCGTTAATTAAACCTAACGCGGCATAGACACTGCATCATAAACCGATCCCGGTAACTGCCTAAGGTCACCACTCGATTAGCGGTTTGATGCCAGTCTTCATCCTTAACATTTTGTTTACAGAGAAATATTTATGATAGTATGTGTTGTACCCTGTCTATAAGGCGGAGTATTTTTCTAGAGGATCATAACAACACTTACAGTAGTGTCTTCTGTGTCTAGTGTATCGCATAACGGATTTCTACACGTGGTAATACAATTGGATACATTACACTGGAATGTGGTTCAACTTGTACTTATGCTGCACTGCAGTTAGAGAGAGTATTGGCTGAGTACGCAACTTTCATGGCTATCCCCATTCTACACGAAATGGTCGGGTCAAGTATGAGGAGAGGAAGAAGACCACTGCCTCTCATAGTAGAACAAGCGGAGCCTTACTCACAAACGACTGCGGCCGACCGTTCGAGTGTGAGGTTATTCGCGCACGTTTACCTTAGGAAAGGCAGCTGGTGTTCAAATCTCGTCCGTGACAAGGATATGCACAGCATACGGTAAAAAAATCGATAGAATCTGGCTGAAGAATCTTTGGTATTACGAACGCAATGGACATTTGTGATCGAAGTTCAGTTAATATTCTCTGCCACTTGATACTAAGACGGTGATCGCGTTTTAGGTAGATCACTACAACTGGTTGTGGCATATTGCCTACAGTCTGCACGTTGAGTGACAAATGATTGCACAGCTGTGTTTTGGACACTATGTTGCCTACTAACCAGTAACCTGGTGATTTGCATTGTTTTGTGTTTAACAAGTACGTTGGTGAATTGCTCTGCCACTTGCAGAGCTTCGGTGCGTTGCAACTCCTAACATCCTTTTCTGATGGTTGGGAACCGTGGTGGTGGTGTTCGTAGCTCAGTGAATATATCAATACCATAACGTCCTTTTGATAGAAAGTACTTCCAACCGTGTTAGTCCCTGACCTTTGAAACCCGAGACAATTTAGGATCAACCAAACAAATAGGCTAAGGGCTATAACAACCGAATTTGATACATTGAACCAACTTACAGATAGTCAGAACAAAAAGCATCGTTTACTGTGATCACGAGATAGTCCAGCTTGGAGAGCGTTGGTACATATCAAACTGGTGAACAGCTCTACCTGAACTCTAGCAACGGTGGGTTCCCGGCACTACAAACAAGCTAATGCGTCCACCTAGAGAGTCATGTGACACTTCTGTGTGAGGCTATGCAATGATTGCTTAAACAAACTTCACCTAGCGGAACAAATAAACAAACCGATATGTAGTTACTTTAGTCGATCAGTCAGCAAACAAGCCGGCGAGTGAGTGGGAGGAGGCAATCAGAACAGCACCCATTTTTGCTGATTAACAAAAGACATCCGGTTTTGTCACCTAGGTCTGGCAGGTTGAATAATTGTTGCTGACAGGAAGCACAGTGTATAGCGTGCGTACACGGATCAACCTCGAGAGGTTGGTCTAGTGCTTAGGTGTCCAGATTATGATTCTGACTGAACTTCACAGTTTTCTTTGTTTCATTCGATTATATGCATGGTGGTGCTGATGCTCAACAAGGTTGATAGTCACTGGAACCAAGTGCATGCAAAACATTTTAACAGTACTAGATGCATATCTTATCTTTCATAGTATTGTTTGTTTGACCCCGTTGCAAGCGTGCTATTTATGGACGACGTTGTAAAACGGCTGGGAGACGAGGATTTTATATCCCTATAACTAAGGTGGTCACGATAAGTGCACTCAAAGAGACATGAAAGAAAAGAACACGACAATTCCCTGCGGTCAGTCAACTATTTTCAATACATTCTCGCAAACCGTGCCTAGTCGAATAAATTCCCCTGCGTTTTTCAAATTATCTCATCGAATGAAGTGTGAACGATAGTTGATTGACCAGTATCTCAGTGATTCACTGTTGCCATGTCGAACAGTCCGGTTTCCCTTTTCGGACATGAGGGTCTTGTTTGTACGCTGTGTACTACGGCAGTAACCGCCCTACGGCAAACATGGCAACCTCAGTTCACTACGTGTACGTGTGCCCAAACCAGACAGTTACACCTATACGCTTGTCACGGGGTCAGTCAGTCCAGATCGCGCAGCCCGGAACGTGGCTAAGTCACCCTCTATTCTCGGGCCTGGCAAGTTACGACAGGATTGGAACAGTAACCAAGGTTCCATGCTCATGTGACGCCAACGTCACGTGCGGGTGAACACGGTGACGATCGACATAGTTTTTGTGCGGTTCCTCACTAAGTAGGGTTCATCGGGTCTCAGTTTGGTTGGCCACGTATCTACATTGAAGTATCAACGAACACCATACCGACGGCCTTTATAACTCATCTGATAACACTGTCCTAATCAACAATGGTGATAAACACGCGAAACTGGTGGCTACTTGGTTTACAGATGCTGTGGTTATACACTGCCCTAGATAGCCGATCGATTGTGGATGGTCATAGATCACACTAATTGCGCGATTTCTCTGAGCACACGGTGGTAACTAGTGCAAGAGGCTGTCGGCTCAACTACCTATCCACCTGCTTACCCACTTTGTGCCCATGTGGTTGGGTTGTTGTTGTGTCTGACAATTACCAACAAGATACACTTTTCGTCAAAGTTGTGCCAATTTTGTACATTATACACAAATCTAAGTGTGCCCATTCGTTAACCTACTCAACTCCACCACCTGTAAGCCGCTTATGACTTCTGTGCTACATTTAGTCTCCTACCCATGATTGGTTGGGAGCACCACCTACACTCCTTCTTTGTGTTAGCTAAGTGGTCCTCGGTCTGCGGTCGAAGTGGCTTTATTCCACGTATAGACCAGCACATTTGCCAGCAAGATCAGACCTCCGAATTTCCAGAGAGCACATTGACTACGCGCCCTAACCATGCCAAAAATTAATCAATTAGCTCAGGATCAGTCGAGCTTGGTCGTCGGAGGGTCACATTTATTCTGCCATTTATCAAAACGTTATCAACCGGTTTAACTCTGGAATGATCATTTCATTTTTTGCCTCCCTTCCGTCTTCCTGTTAAATGTAAAAAGTGCACCTTCTCTCTAGCTCCCCAAACTGATCTTCCTGAAACAAGATGCCCTAGCATTCCTCCACTTTGGATCTGTCGGTCAAACTGTTTGGTTTCCGCGGTCGATCCGAAAAGGCTATACAGGAAAAGACGGCTTTGGTTGAGTTAGACCCCCACTGCTCAGCCAGAGAGCTCGGCAATCGAACACGCCCGCCTACCACGTGAACAAGTGGAAACCGATTGTCTATACAATCGCACTTTGGTCAGTTCACGCACTTGATATTTCGTGCACCACCGTATGTTTCTTCCCATGGTAGATCTCCAGATCAAGAACAGGCGGAAGCAGTCGTAAAACTTGAAGTAGAACTTGACGCAATTTCACGTACAACCTATAAGGTCGGTTCAGTCTTTACCGAGCTGACAATTTTAGGATCAGCGCGCAAGTTCCCTAAAATCACAAAAAAACAGGCTCTATTGCATTTCATCTTAACTAAACCGGTTGAACAAAGCAGTGTTTTAAGGCCTAGTGGTTGGTTAAGATCGGTATCGTAATAACGATAGAATCACAATTCGGGCAATTTTCCGGATCAGCATTTCGCGCAATATGATCATGTACGTATATGGGACTAGGTTTTACCGGGATATAAACAGCGGGTGACATAAGACCACAGGAGCTATGCCCACACAAATGGGAGCTAACTATCAATTCTTTGTTGATTGCGTTCACCCTATGGCCTGTCTCGAGTATGAGGTTAGCGATCAGTCATATGTGTTGGTCATGTGAGACAGCTGATCTAGGTTGTGGCCGAACAGCCAAAAAATTGCTGAAGACCCCGAAATCTCACACCTGGACTCACTTACTCATTGTGTTACGTGAAATCCATCAAATGATCCTGGGGAGTGACTGTCAGTCAGGATTTCTGAAGCAGTTCACACTGGAAACTACCAACACCAACGCTGAGCTGGTAAAGCACTTGCCGCTTCTGGACATTAGGTTTCTGCCGCCGGTTCGATGAAAAACTCAGATTTTTCATAGACAAACTGCCAAACCGTAGTTAGTGAAGTCAGACTTAGGTTGCAAACACTTCGAGTTGCATTTATTAATTCGAGTACCCGGAGATGGATTGGTCGTTCCCATGTGGTGGCCATTGCGATTGCACGAACGACTATCAATTATACGAGGTGTGACTTGGTCACTGCCATTCCCCTTGTCCGGTGACACTGGTGAAGTTGTATTAGGTAAAGTTGAACAGCTTAAAAATTAGTGAAAGGATTGCGACGACGAACGACACCTTAAAGCTCACGTTCTCATTAGACAAGGTTATCAGACAAATGTTTTCCTGACCCTAACATTCTTTTTTCTTGGCTAAAGAAAATGGCTGGCTGTTTATACTTCGAACAAAACAAAGAAATTCTTCTTACGGTTCGTGACTAGAACGTTTTCATTTTAGTCCGGAGAACATAGTACGCCTCAGACCAATTGGTTATGTTGTCGGATAGAAATTATGGAACTGTGCATCGTTACCAGTTGGCTTTTCAGAAATTGACTGTACTGTCGAGCCAATGATATGTAAACAGTTTTTGTTTTAGGCGTCCCTTGGACGAGTTGAGGACTGAAAAACACAGGAATCATGGTTGTTTGTCAATGCATGTCAACACTGCTACCCTACACAGGTGGTTGATACGCATTTCGACATACGAAATAGTTTTTGGTGTAGTGTGAATTACCGGGCAAGTGCTTTTCCGCTGTTTGCAAAGATGTTACAAATGTGGAAATTCGGTGCCTTGACTTATCCCTTCGAAACACACACCAAAATTTTGTCATCTGTTTTTCTAACATATTAATCATTCGGTCACTGGGACGGTGATTCGGCCAGCTTATCTGACCCACCGACGCACATGACTAACCCGGGAGTACAACTGTACCCGCCACTCTCAAGCTGTGTTGATGCACATAGCGACCTGTTGTAGTTGAAACCTGCATCTCGGAAAGCAGACAGTCGAGGACAGAACATTGCGGGATAAAAAGGAGAAGAATAACCAGGAGCAATACCGTCTATCTGTTACGTTGCTATATGGACAAGTTTTTAATAAAATGGGAAAAAGTTTAACAATAAAAGGGATGCTCGATTTGGAGGGGCAAGAATAAGCTGGATACGGACTCCAGTGGTTACAACACGCTACACCATGGAAAGCGGTAGTGTAGTGCTGGGTCACACAGTCCTGTAAGTTCACACATGAAACGCACAATGCCCATTCATTAATTTATACATATTCTGAAAAGAGCATTGGAAGGGTTCAGCGACTGTCAGATCAATTAGCGACGTTGTGTGTTTGTACACTCAAACTACCGAACTGTACCGCCTCATTGACAAAGGAAGAGTTTTCACTCTGCTGGCATGGCATTGTATTCCACAGTGTGAGGTCACTTGACACAAAATGCGTGAAGTGAACACAAGCACGTTAAATTAGTAACGTGAAACACCCTCTTCGTTCCTGTGATTACGGGCAGTTTTGACGTCCGCGTCACGAACCGAGCAGCTGTCACGTCCGTGCAGAATACATAACTGTTTCATGCTGTGTGAACACGGTGTGAATGCATGATTCATTCAGTTTGTGTTCAGGTCGCATTTTATCACCTACAGTCCCGCGGCGCACTCAGTTGGAATTTGCCTGAAAGGCGTGTTTGTGACACCCACTGTTATCTATGGGCGATTGCCGTGGTTAATTGAGGGCCAAACCCACATTGGTGCGTCGGCCGTCCGGTTTCTTCAGAAATAGACTAGATCCGCTAGCGGTAAGTGAATGGTGCGTACGTTTTCAACCCCTACTTATCGTGTACCAAACGAAGCAGCGTTGAACCACATTCGTGAAGCGAATGATACAAAAAAGTGAAGGCCTGTGAAGTGATATTAGGATAATCGTAATGGAGTTGTTCGATGAATTCTGCCTCATACACCTTTATTTGGTTGACTGTATCAGGTCGAACGCTTCCTTGGCTGGCTGAACATACCCATATTGGGTCAGCCTTTAAATGAATGCCGGGAGGTAGGTTTCTCGTGTGTACGTTGATGCTGGTGGCAGGCTTCATAAGGTTTGATAATGCTGTCACTAGCTACGTAAAATAATCTAGCTGCATCGTCTATGTTTGACGTTGTAGGTTGGTCCATACAACAGATAGTTTCAAAATCTAGAAGTGAACCAATTGTGGAAAATCTGGGCTTCAGATGGATGTGAACCGGCGACGGAAACAGCATGGGCAAACTAGGAAAGCGCTTTACCAGCTGGGCCACGAAACTATGCTGAGTCTCCTCTAAATTAACTAATCCGCTAAACTACTATACTTTAAAAGTCTGCCAGTTGCGAAGACCTGGGTCGACTTGTAAACCGTGTCATAACGTTCGCCCTCCACTTCAGTGACTGGGGAGTGGAGATTATAAAACAGTCAAGTTGACTTCAGTATATTCTTGGCGGTAACCTGAAGCCTGTTTACGCTCGGCAACATCTGACAGATACGTCACCACTCAGACATGACTGTACGAAGTCCCTCAGATTGGTTGCTAATACCCACATGCATTCAAGAGCAAACAAGAATGGTAGGGTGTGTGAGCCTATTCGTGATAGTCAAACAGTTTCGACTGATCAGTGTGTCGATCCAAGCGGATGATTCACGTCTACCATGGCTAGATCGGATAGACCAGTTAGCCAGTCATGGAACTAACAGCAATAATAAATATAATGTATTATTTGGGCAGTAAAAACACTGTCGTTCAGAACGGCCTCGCTCTACACAACAGTGCTCGTAAGTTCACATTTAATGAGTCCTCGCGTTTTAGAACACTGTTGTATGCGGTGCATTGTTCTCAACCTGAGAGTATCCGTGTTCACTTGTTGCTCGTGTAGCAACCCGGTTTGCAAACCTCCGTATCTAGTTTAACCAAACAAATGTGGGGGAAATAATATCCACCGCAGACACGGAGGTAGCGCAACCGTGTAAAAAAACTAACAATTCCTTCGTATCGTAATCTCATCTCAGCATTACAGGTTCACTCTGAAGCAGATCCAATGCTAACACACGACCAACTACCGTTCGTGTGATCATGTTCGATGACGGTTTCTTGTCGATATCAGTCAACACTGAGTTGCCCTGACTTCTCCTTACCTCTTCCATTTTGGTTCAGTGAACTAAAATTGTTTCACATTAACTTCCAATCAGAAACTATCATGTGTTTTAGGTGAATTAGAATTCCTTTGGCATAATGAAAACAAGGTCGATAAGCTCAAAACTACTACTCCAATCTACTCTACGTGTCATTCATCTACGTTCTACTTGCTGCCATCAAAATTGCATCTGTCAGCACTTATCGACAACTTCGACAACAGTGTCTACCTGTCACCTCAGTTCACAGTAGTTGTTACCAGATCCAACCTATAATGTGTATGCTAGTTTCAGGGGTATTACACGTTAACCATACATGTTAAGTTGAAAATCCTTCATATCTGATCGCAACATTCGTATTCAGATAGTCTATCCAGTCAGCCTTCCTCGAAAACAAGCACCACACCAGAATCTCGCCCTTGTTAGAGCTAACCAATAGTGTATACTCTTGTCATGGCTGGGATTTGAACTCTAACCATGCTTCCTTGATGCAACCGTGTTGACCACTGCACCATTGAAGTCACACTAGGCAAGACCGAATTACCAAACGTGAACGCTCAACCACAATCGCTTGAGAGTAATGATCGGATTGCCCGGTCGTGTCGAGAGGAGACACAGTAAGTGTCCTGTTAACTCCCATCGATAACCACACGACTAGGACTTCCTAGACAGGTCGGAATCTCCGATCTCCTTAAGCCTGCTAGGCGAAATTTTAGATTACTGGCCAGGATATACACTACTGACGAGCTCTAGCAAGGGCGTAACTCATGACTGGTGCTTCCTTTCGGAAGAGACTAACTGGGAAGTCTATCAGAATGTGAAGTCTCTGATCAGTAACAACAATGAAGTTATCCACTTTCTATCTAGCTTATGAACAGACAGCACGGACTGTGATAACTGCTATTTACTGACCGCGACATGGCATATTTGGACTTGTGTGTTCACTTCCCTTTGTTGTAAGTACCAGCTGAACAGATACCAGATATAAAGTTTGAATTTTAAAATTAAGAGTACAAATCGTGTTTATTCATGCTACACGTGTACCAATTGCTCAGTAATGAAACCAGGTCAGAAATGGGCAAGTCCAACCTGGAGCTCGGTTACCATTCTGTTGCAGTGGGGATTTGTGGAGTCAGCCCACTTCGGTTGCACGAAGGGTCACAGTCTCTCAGACATCAACATTAGAAATCACCTACAGAACCAATGAGACTGACATAACGTAGATTGATCAGCGAATTGGGATGATACAATGGTAGAGGCAAAGAAAGTTCAGCTAAACTGACTCACCGACTTTGGCTCGTCTGGAACTGGTAGGGATGCCGAAAATGCGTTCTATGTCGTATTCGGAAAATCGTGAACATTGCGTTCGCACAAGGTGACACTAAAAACAAGGGATGCAATTATCGTACTGAGTTAGAACAGCTGCTGGATGAGGCAATGTATGAGCTCTGAGCATAAACTAGTGTTCCCATTGTGCGAGTTTGAGCTGTAGTACTCGGAACCAACAACGAGTAGTGCTTCTAGTAATAATGGGAGTAATATAATAAAATGTCATATATGGTAATAATATCATATACACAAAGGCATCTTGCCACGAACTGTAGCTTTTTTGCACCCTACTCAGGCTGCAGGTGTGTGTCAACTTTAATATTACTACAAATTGAATTTAATTAAAAAATGTGGATGTTGAGCTCCCTACACGGATAGAGAGTATCCCCTATGCTTGTTCAGTTTTTCCTTATGCATAGACTGGAATGGTTACTATTTGACGACCATGAAGGTTTGTTTTCTGCTCAGTTTTCCAGAATGATGAATCCGAAAAACCGAGATGGATATAGGCTACATACAATGAGATGGATATGTTGTTCTGTGTTATGACAACATGGAATACACTGGGATGGAGGGAGTACAGCGCGATAGCCTTACAACTTGTCCTACAAATTTCGAACTCGCAATCAGGTGTTTTGACTGAATGGATTGACTCATTGACGTGTTTTTCCCAACGTTCTTCAAGTGAGTCACATGAGGCCAGTCGTTGGGACCCTCATCTATCATTGTAAGCGGTCACATCCACATTTCTGAAAAGGTGAGTCACAATATTTGTTTAGGTAAAGTACAAATACTATGTGGGTGATTGTTGGTCAGTGTGCCAAAACCAGGCGAAGTTGGCTTAACAAAACAGAGAGTACAAAAGTGGTTGCTACACAGCAGTCAATAGCTCAAAAGTGGGAATGAATGTTGTGTCCCCAATTCCCATTGTTAATAGGTTCAACCACACTGAACGTTTGGCATTCAGACCCACTTTTCGTTAATGTGACTTGCTTGTATTTCCCAAAAAAAACTAGCTTGAAAATGCGTGTGTGGTAGTTGTGCAAATGGATCAGTTTCTTTGTCCTTTGTTGAGATGAGTCTAACTGTATTATCTGTATTCCAGAAAACTAACTCGGGGACACCTACAGTTGAATATTCTGGACAATGAGCATTTCAATCTCACTCTTTCTTTTGAGGACGATCATATTAACCGTTACGTTGTGCCATCAGATATCTACCTTCGACGGTAATCGACCAAGACTACATCAAATAGCATCACATCCGAACGCGACCGTGTTGGATATCGCTGATGGGGGTTGTAGCTTGTTCAACACACTTGTATCATAGAGGCAACAATAACGTTTATAAGCGTAGTTAGCACCAGACGATAGCTGGAACGGCAGGTTGTCGACATTTGGGGCGATTATATTTAGATATAAACCACAAGAAGATACCACTTTGCACTGGTTAGGTAGAGTTTGATAGAAAAAGTTCAAAGACAACTCACGACCGGTGAATGTAACCGATATCTCCAGTTATTGATTAGGCAGCAAACCGCCTTACGGGGGCCCTTACTCGGCACACACTTAACGCTTTTCTGCTGTTTGCTCAGGCATCAGTATGGTACCCACGCCAGATTTCATCAGCAAATTCACGTGGCAGCGAATGTTGTGTTAGCTTGGCACCTTACCGATGAACTAGATAGCAGTCGGGGCTAATGATTGAACTGCACAAGTGAGATAACGCTGCTCCGGAGTGACAGACAAACTAGGAAAAGCCTACGGAGTACCTTGCGGAAATATCTGAGGGCTCCGGATAGCGATAGAGATGACTGGAGCTTAAAAATAAATAAAACTACATTACGCACGTGTCGGAATAAAACGGGCCACTCATAACTTTTGGTAAGTAGCATACTGCCTGAATGCTTACGCCAAAGACTGTTCCTCTGGTTAGAGACAGAATAGCGACTCATGTGGGTCTTGTAAGACCATGGGTGGATGTCGGGATCTGAAATAACTGCCATGTTGAATACTGGTCAGTCAGTAACACCTGAAACTCCCGTCGTGTGCAAGCGAATGTTTGCGCTTACCATGATACGTTCGTGTACGATGAATGTTTGTTTCCATACTGAATTAACTCATGGCATCGGTAGCCGCTTGGCAACAGCACGGGATAACAGAGTCCCTCAACATGAAGTAGGGTCCACAATCCATCCATATCAATAATCTTGCTACTTCTTCAAGTGGTTGAGCAAACCTTGTATTGGACGATTCGTACAGTCAGCTAAAGAGAGAATTCTGGAAGCCTGCCGTAGATTTTGTAGGTTTTCATTGAAGTCTGGTGAACACAATTCAGCATTACCTCCAAAGATCCTGTGTAGAGGTAACAGTCGCTATGGGAACAGTGCCCGAGTAAAAACTAAGAACACTTTAGTTTGCACATTTGAAACAATCACACACGAGAAGAATGGTTGCTGTACGATTTCAGGCAAGAGGGAGGAGACAACCAGCGTCGTGTTGTCTTAGTGTTGGGGGTTTCCATTTGTGATAGATCTGAAACACTGCGATTTCCCGTCTTATGTTTGAGCAATAGACTGAGCTGATATTGCGTTAAATTCCGAAGCAGCATCACTAAAGCCGTCCGATTAGCGGAGACTACAATAATGTCATTGTTGATTAGTATGATGACGAAGATAATTTTTACCATAACCAGCAAATATCCCATAGATCAAACGAGAGGGATCGATCTTGTGTGCCATGACTTTCATTCTGAAAACCCTAGACAATTAAGCCGACAAATTTATTACCAAACAATAAATACACAAGTGAGTATTTTGGCCGTTTTAATGATCGAGATGACACCCGATTGCGAAAAAATATGGTTTCAGCTGCATCCAAAGCAGCCACAGAATCAGCATACCAAAACGTGACAAGCGTACTGCCTGCTTAGCTAATAATTCACGCCAGGAACTCGAAAATTTCGTGGCTGAACTGGAAGGGCGCCTGCCACATTTGGGCACATTGTTTCTATCACTGGCTCGAATCTAGCTGAAGCCAGATTTTTCACAATTGAATTTCTTCCTAAACGAACACACAGATTGGGAAATCCAATTAATTGAGAACAGTTTCCAGGGTTTTTCTCTAAACATATTTCGCCTTGCCAAGTTCTAGTAAATCATTAATCAGGCTGTTGTTACGTGAACTGAAAAGTATGGCTTATTAACTTTAACTGTGGGCTGGAAAATGTGATCCACTGTGTCATCATGCACATCTGGCTTCATTCACTAGAACGGTATGAGACTGCGAAGCTTCATAAAACTGGATAGATGAGGTCGAAAAACTAGGTATTTTCCAAGTTCTGTGGCTGCAAATTTTATGCATCATACCTCTCTTTCTTCGAATGGGTCGGACTGTACTTCTTGCTCAGAATCAGGACCTAACACTCAGTATGTAAGCATATGTTGAGGGATGACACACAGCGTCATTTTAGGGCCTATAATGGATGGGGCATCATTTATCACGGAACAGGGTAGCTTCTAATGGGTATAGCGGTAGGTAGAAAGCTTCAAGGCGAGAGTGTAGAAAATAATAAAGCACATTTTTCACTGACAAACGGCGGATGCAGTCTATCTAATATAAAAATGACGGAAGCCTAACTACTAAATCACATTTCAGTAGGTACAAGTAAAAAAAGAAAACTCACGGATGGAACTTCTCTTAAAAATCCGACGATCGACTTCGCACAGCTAACGGCGCCCAGATGGTCAAACACAGCAATGACCGCGCACCCATCTAGCTGCACATTCCCTAGCCCAGTTTTGCTACCTCCATGGAGGACGCGACTTCCTAAGGTGATGGGAACTAACGAGTCTTTTGGGTCGAGAGACAGGGTGACTGACGAAAGACTTTTGGTCAGTGCAACCATATCTTCGTCCATGACTGAAAGGTGAAAATCGAAAATATTTTGATGAGTTAGATAGACCCGAGTGAGATTATATGCTGCGAAAGTATTCGTTGAGTGCGTACGCAGTTAAGGACAAAAAATATAGATCTTATCACCGGACGTGAACAGGCCTCTCCTGGCTGCGTTGTTGGAAGCAACAGACGAACTGTTAGACAAATTTGTGTACCCAAATGCTAGCGCGTTAAAATCTCACCACTTGTTGTCACGTGCTGTTCCTGGTCAGGTGGACAATCTACCATTTCCTCTCGCTGTTTTGTTAGCTAAAGCGATTTTCAAGAAATAACCAGTTGGCCCTGTTCGTTCATCATTTGACCCGTGGATATTCTGTAAGTAGTTTTCAGATAGACCTGTGACTCTCAAAACTGTCCTTCACTTACGATCATCATCATCATCATCATAGACAGCAATACATCAGTGGTTAACACTAATGCTTAACTGCCACACAACCATGAAGAAAAAGCAAACCCTATATAGAAAGAGAGAAGGAAAAAGAAGGGGACGGGAAGGGACCTAACTACTGAAAATGACTACGTCCCTATTCAAACACCCAGCATCAGGGTGCCTACACCTTGCAAACAACACAACCGAGTATGAAGCCTAGATGGTGCAGAGCACTGTCTGGCGTTTATATCACTTGGCTAGCTGATGCGTATATCATACTGGATGATATAACTGAGATTCATTTTGGGTGTTTCTATTTCCCCAGCTGCAACAATTGATTAAAAGAGTGAAACCTAATTTTTCTACATACAGGCTGTCAAGTTAGAGAGGTTAGACTCCATCTTACTGAAACCTTAATAGAACTTTGCAGTGTCTCGTCACTCAAGACATTTGCTACGGACAATCCACGGACCGTCAGTGTGTTGGTGTGAATCCGTATTAGAAAACCTCTCGTTTACTCTAGGATCTATCGTCACATCTGATTCCTGGCTCTTGCCCTACCAGGACGCTTCACATGTCGAATAACTAAATTACTCATCACTTACAATCAAAATGTGGGAAGAATAGACATAAGTTGGTCACTAATCTAGAAAGGTGAACCATCTCAGTCTTCTGATGTTACGCAAAGAAACACACATTGTGATGACCATAGTGAACAGATTTTGTGCAGTTTATGCTTTCGTTAGATAGACCCACTTCTGACATTTCTGCAAATGAAAATTAATAAGTGCAAATGGAGAAATTTGGTCTCAGATTGACAGATTTGAAAGTATCCAGCTAACAGTACGTTCAGAATGTAAAATCATAGCAACATCATCTCAGTTGGCTGTCATATTAATGTATGCTGTACCATGCTGAGGTACACTGCTTTAAAGTTGGCAGAATTTATGTGATATACAACAAAACTGATAAGGGACTGCAAACGAAATACTATATGTTATGTGAGCATAAACAGAAAAACAAACAAAACACACCGTCATCCTCGGTAGCTGTTTTAAGTTCATCTTCAATTGCTTCCCTTGGTGGGACGAAGTAGTTACGTGCGTCATCACTGATGGCCAACAACTTGATGTTCGCACCGTTTTCGTGTTCTGGTGTGAAGTCATATATATCTGACCAGTTACAATTGAAGATACTCAGACCAGAAGCCCTGAACTGATCTGAAAGGTTTTCATGGGAAGATTAAAAAAATAGGGTGAGCGGGATCGTTACCATTATTAATATTGCTAGTGCCGGGGTTTTGGTAATTATGGAACGATCCATTTGAGCAACATCGGAACCTCGGCTAGACTTCAGACAGCAAAGAGAACAGCGTGTCCTTAAATGACACATACTGTACCAGCCAAACTACGAAGACACACTGGGAGCCTAAAACTTAAACATTAGCAACCAAACACTCAGCCACTCCACGGTGTACTCCACGTTCCGCAAATCATTCTCAAACTGGACTGTGAGGATATAGCCATAACGGGTAACCAACCCTGGCGATCACAAACGTCGAGTACCTTTTAGTTAAACAACCAGAACGGTAAGAAGACGAATATTGCAGATTTTAATAGTTCATTCATTCTCACTGATAACACATATAAGGTGCCCAGATGTACTTTATCAAGGTATGTCCTTAAAACGAAATGAATGTTTACAGAACAGGTTGTTGTACTAATTAGAAATGAGAACTCTATCTGTTCTACGATATTCCAAGTTATTACCAAAAATGTTAATGCACATTGGTTTGTAAACCATTTTCTTTAGAGAAACATGACTCTGTGGATGTAGAAACACACGGATACCTGATTAATCCATTGAAAGTATCGTTGTGTAGTAAGAAAAATCCTACGCCGCTTGTGTTCACCAAGATAACTTTGATCAGTATTGTCGTTCACTTCTTCCAAAAGACACCGATGCAAAACTTGGAACCGCAATTGGTGATCATTGTTTTTGGAGGAGACAACCCAGTATACTGCTCATGTACAACTAATCCGTTTGCGTACAATCGATGGGAATAAACGTTAAGCGTTAAGATCTCACAATATCTATCTTCATGCCATGCTAGTCATAACGATCTTTATTATTTCCATTCTTCTTATCAGCAATATGGTTGTGTATTGTTCGTTAATGTGGTGGTGGTGGTGGTGGTGGTGATGGTGGGTAACAGAGATCCGTGTTGTCAGAAAGGTGGGGTACAGTGTGAAATTCGAAGTAGTTTGAACGAAACCTCACAATAATAAATTCCGCTATAATGCCGTTAAACGTCGCTAGGACAGTTACTTTATTGACTGAAAAACGGTATGGCAAACAAGCTCATTCTCGGTTACTCATTATCAGGCCAAGTGTATAACATTTATACGGAACAGGGTTGCCAGGGCAAAGCGAACAAAAACAACTAGCAAGTTCAAGTGAGCTCAGACACGAAGACAACGTTTTGATGCGATTACCAGAATGAACAGTTCACCATGATCATCACAGACAACAATACATCAGTGATTCACACTAATGCTTAACTGCCACACAACCATGAAGAAAAAGCAAACCTTATATAGGAAGAGAGAAGGAAAAAGAAGGGGACGGGAAGGGACCTAACTACTGACAATGACTACGTCCATATTCAAACATTCAGCATCAAGGTGACTACACCTTGCACACAAACAACCGAGCTGCAAGTGAGAGTAAGGCGTCATCAGAAGAAACCATTAGTCGATTCAGTGTTCATAAGCGATATGTGGATGATATAGGTATATTTGTAGAAATTACTAACCCAAGGGATATCTTAGTCATTTTCAACTCGGCCCACACGAACGTAATATTTACACTACAAGCTGAACGTGACTATCAACTAGCTTTCGTGGACATACTCACCCAGGAATGTGCTGGTGGATTGGTTCAACTTAAAATCTGTAGAAAGGAGACCTGGTATGGGCAGTATATCTATTGCAACAGTTGTGTCCCTTTGAAAGAAATCTCAAACTGCATGACCAATAGAGCCATGAGAATATGTACATGGGATACGGTCTCCGGTGAATTAACGTTTCGACGCACACTGTTCTTACAAAATGGCTATCCTGAACGTTTAGTAGACAAGACTGTGGAACGTCGCAAGAAACAAGATAAGATGACTCTAGCGGAAAAAAAGACAGTATTTATTTCACTAACACTCGAAGGGGATAAACTTGCCGAAGCAACCACTAGGAGACTTAACGTTGCTATGCTGCCAATCTAAGTGCCTTGTTTCAACTCCACTTCGACCACCCATACCACGACGCATCAAAGCGTCATCGTTCCAGTTGCGTCATAATTGTGACAGAACTGTATCAAAAAGTTGTCCCAGTGTCTACCTTTGACGTGTCTGACCTCATTTGAACTTCAGATTTGTTTTTGTTCGCTTTGACCTGACAACTCATTCGCTACATAATACTTCTAATGACTACGCTGGGGATTTTTAACCATTTGAAACATACTGCATAACAATTAATCAGCGTAGTTTGAATTGAACTGATTCAATTCACATGGCGCGTGCGAATTAAAATGGTCTCTTGGTCAGCTATCTTTCACAGCCACAGCTATTGGCAAACATTATCGAATAAGCAGTCTATGAGACGTTGTGACTACTCGAACAAACCGGCGTTATGTGCTGTCCTCAGCAAACTGGCTTGATTAATCTGTCAGGAAGTGTCCTACCTTGAAAGAAAAATCTGTCTGGACACATTCCTTGGTATATGCATGTCTATATGTGTAGTTGTCAGTGCATGTTCTTTCGTGTTTGATGCTCATGTGGCTTGCTTATCAAACTTACTTACTTATCAAACAAGCTTCCGGTCATTCGCCCAAAGACAGTCCGAAGTGATTGCGATATGACTACATAATCCAAATCTGTATGTTCACAAGAAGTTTTATCCCGCCGTTAGCACACTGTAAACAACGGTCAGTTTATCTTGGTATTCTGGTTACCAAACACAATTGATTAAAGCCGGTTTGGCTAAATACAACTGCAGCATAGAATTACTGTGTCATCTGTTGATCTGGAGGTTGGGTAGTGATCTTAGAACATGCTGTTCTAACTCTCTTCTTGTTGCACCCACGCAAATATAAGGGAGCTAATTGTCATTGATGGGAAGCTTTAGGTTTGAGAGTAAACAGAAGGCCGAATGACACTAATTTCTTAGGTCCGACTTCGAACAGTGAACGTTAAATTGCCTACAGATTAATGATAATCGTCTAGTTTGCAAGTGAGGTTAAGGCAACATCTACAAGACCGTATTTTTTAAATGATTTACATCGTCGGTTAACTCAGTGATCATTACCATACGTAAACACAATCAAATAACATCTACACCATGGAACCAGATTAACCGCCAGTAAAGTGCTACATGTCCCCATAAAACTCCACCTGACAGCTTGACATAGACTGTACTTTTATGTTGTCACTGTGTGTCCTACATTAAGTCATCAATCGACTACCTACTATCTCGCACCAGGGACTCTGAGGCCGGTTAATGGCAAACAGATTATTGAAGGATAAGTTGTCATGAATGTATATGTGTATCGGACCGAAAACTCTATTGCTGTAACCCCTCAGTTAACAAATGGCTTCATGACAGATACATAACTAGCTAAAGAATATGACGGAAACTGAGGTTTATTTTAATGGATTATTGAAGTAGCAATGGCGCATGTTTGCCAACAGTTTTATTTCAATGAGGAAATCACAAATCGATGTTGTCGAGAAACTTGATTTGGCTCAATTAACTATTAACGTGACAGGGTGGACTAACAAACAGATTGACTTTTGAGTGAAACTAGACTGCTGCACATTAGTTTGCCTTTGGTAAGCTGTTTCGTTTGCGAACTTTGCTAGACCAAAGTAACAAATTTTTTGATTAAAATTTCATGAAGTCTGACCACAAAAGCGCATGCAGTTACATCAAACATGGAAAAGAAGGTCAACAAAGTCAAACCTGATGATCAGTGGATTGGATATGTGGACAAGAGAGAAAAAAAAATATATGGGAACAATGACTATAAAGTTAGTTAGGGCGCTAGACTAAATTGCTTTTAAATACGTCAGAAGGATTGTAAAGTCTAATGGGCATAACTTTAACAGGTCTAAGGATTAGTTTCCAACTGTTCCAAAAAATCAAGAAGGCTTCAAAATCCTCAACTCGGTGCCTGGTTAGAATAGAGGTTAATCTGGCTACCAGTGCTGCGTGTCTTCTTCAGATTCTATACAGATGCCTAGAGATTATATTTTTGGTACACACAGTGCCCGCTTGTCCCATTGAACCCTGAGATAAATTCATGTCTGATCAAAGTGTATGTAAAGTTTCCGTTATTCTTCACAAGTGAATGTTATGGTAGAAGGAAGACAGTAATAGTTCGTGTGCGCTCCTCTCTCTTAACTTATTCACAGATGAAGGTCATTTTGGCCCAACAAAAACAACCAGTATCGATTGATTAGTTCACAGAGCAACTGTGGTTTAGGTTGTCATCTATGCCTCTGACTCGACAACACGCATAACATTGATGACGCCAGGATTAGAAGCCTATCACAAGCCGTAGTGTTTACCGATAAGAGTATCTATCAGTATAATTTCGGGTTGTTCAGACGAAAAGCTATTTTTCACGTGAATAACAAAGTGTAACCGATGTAGAGAAATGTTCCTAACTCGTAATGTGTGTCACTCAGCGATAATTGTGACTGTCCATTGAAATAGCTATCGTTGCCATGACTACAAAATGTGACGTTTGGACAAAATTACGCCCATGAAGAAAAAAGTGAGGATGGGCTAATCCTGGGTGCACCGAATGCGGTAGAAACTCGGTGAACTAAAATAATTAACGACGCAGCGTGTTTCACCAATTAAAACGTTCTATCAGTTATTCCAGCACATCTCTTGAGAGGTAGTAAAATGATGAATGATGGGAAAAACACTTTTGTTAGGCAGGTTTTGCAAAAGAAACGAAGAGAAGCGGTTCAGTGTTGTTAGAGAGATGGATTTAAACATCTAAGTAGAGTCCCAGCAATTTTGATTCCATATATATATATATTTATATGGAATAAAAATTACGGAGACATATATATATATATATATATATATATATATATATATACGAAGACTGACACCGTGAACATAGTATTGCTGACAAACGACACTTTGGAATTTCAAATGGACACATGACAGAAGTTGGTCGCGAATCCGAAAATACCATGAAAACTCGTATTATGAATAGTCCGAAATACATAAGAAATAACGACACGCAATGCATTACACTGTGCCCGTAAGTGTATGCGCACGCACACATGCGTTCACCAAATATTGGTTTACATTAGGCAAGAAAGACAGCACGACTCCTATTGTGATGGTCACGTTCCACTCTTCGCTGGACTGTCTGACTTCTCTCATTCACACATAATTAGCAACCTAATACTTTCACGTGTAAGGTCTTTTGATCCGTTTGTCGTCAATGCCAGATTCTATTAGATCTGGCTGTATAACTAATCCGGCTGGACTAGGATTTGGATGTCAGATGTTCAGGAACCAGAAAATTTTCGTTAATTCATGATGCAAAACGGCTAAATAAATTTCAACATGCTTCGTGGTCCATGCGGCTACCATTTGGCTGTATTCTGAACAAACCGGTTCGCTCCACCAGCCTGGACACACACACTCACACATCGTTTAACTCTTGAAGTCGCTGTGATTGCAAAATGCCGTGCTGTTATGCTATTAATGGGTGGATCATACCAGTACGTGCATCTACGTACCTAACAGGACGTTTAAACGAATTGATGAGAAATATATATATATATATATATATATATATATATAAAGACGAAGACTGACACCGTGAACATAGTATTGCTGACAAACGACACTTTGGAATTTCAAATGGACACATGACAGAAGTTGGTCGCGAATCCGAAAATACCATGAAAACTCGTATTATGAATAGTCCGAAATACATAAGAAATAACGACACGCAATGCATTACACTGTGCCCGTAAGTGTATGCGCACGCACACATGCGTTCACCAAATATTGGTTTACATTAGGCAAGAAAGACAGCACGACTCCTATTGTGATGGTCACGTTCCACTCTTCGCTGGACTGTCTGACTTCTCTCATTCACACATAATTAGCAACCTAATACTTTCACGTGTAAGGTCTTTTGATCCGTTTGTCGTCAATGCCAGATTCTATTAGATCTGGCTGTATAACTAATCCGGCTGGACTAGGATTTGGATGTCAGATGTTCAGGAACCAGAAAATTTTCGTTAATTCATGATGCAAAACGGCTAAATAAATTTCAACATGCTTCGTGGTCCATGCGGCTACCATTTGGCTGTATTCTGAACAAACCGGTTCGCTCCACCAGCCTGGACACACACACTCACACATCGTTTAACTCTTGAAGTCGCTGTGATTGCAAAATGCCGTGCTGTTATGCTATTAATGGGTGGATCATACCAGTACGTGCATCTACGTACCTAACAGGACGTTTAAACGAATTGATGAGAAAAAAACGCGCGATCACCACAAGGACAACTATATTTTTAAACACTTTGGTGGGTGTTTTACTAAACTCTAATTGCAGTTTACCGTTAACCGAAACCGTACGTTAATTATAAGATTAAAATCCCTCTTGGTCCTAGTCCGTAGTGGTGATGGATACAATCCACCTCAAACTTTCACTACTCACCAGTTACGAAAACAGAGTAATATGATGACGATTATAGCGTTTCAGTGTGTACACCTTAAACCAGGCTCCTTATGGCCACCTTCGTCATCTGCAACAGGAGTAGTCTAAAGCAACATTCAACCCACAAACCTCAACCTGACGACTCGACGGCCCTAATCACATGGGTTCATTTTTTTTGAGCTCAATGCTAAAATTTCCACTCCCAGAACTGACAGCTAGAATGCTAACAGCTTTGCTGGTAAAACAAACGGTTGTGGGTTTCAAACTCCATCTGATAAGTTCAGCTAAAAATAAAACCGGTCGCTATGGTATATCTGTCTGTATGAGCGGTGTGAACTATTTGAACCACCACCGCCGGTTCTGTGGTCGTATCCAGCGCAAACTGACGATCATAGGCAGATGGAATTAATGGAATTATAGGAGTAACACTAGTGTTTCTGTCACTAAGGCGTGATTGAGTCAACAGTAATGAGACAACAGAAAATGATTGCACAGTTATAATGTGACAGAGTTGAATAACAAACTTCTGAAACGACACTATTAAAGCTAAATCATCATCATCGTCATAGACAGCAATACATCAGTGGTTCACACTAATGCTTAACTGCCACACAACCATGAAGAAAAAGTGAACTCTATATAGGAAGAGAGAGAAGAAGAAAAGAAGGGGACGGGAAGGGACTTAACTACCGAAAATAACTACGTCCATATTCAAACATTCAGCATCATGGTGACTACACCCTGCGAACAAACAACCGAGCTGCAAGTGAGAGTAAGGCGTCATCAGCGAGACAGATTCCTTACGGCTTTCACTGCCCCACGTCATTAAATGCACTCACTCCACAAACAACTCCGACAAACAATGACTACATTCACGCCACTCAGCTCGATTAGCCGCCATCTCACCTAGAGTCTCCAACCACCGACTCTGTGAGTCGCGAGGACCCCAGCCCGGGAGACGAACACGACCCACGG
>QNGE01001183.1:65222-90702 GCA_008508345.1 Paragonimus westermani
AAAGTGCAGGTGCTGTTAATTCCATACGTTGACTACTGTCGTGGATTCTAGTCTCTGAGATACAGCAAACATCAATATGTAGCGAGTCTAACGTTCGTGCGAGAGCAGTCTGTTGACCTGTCTGTTTCAGAGTACGAACGTTGAAGGCACCTATATTAATTTGCGTTCTAGGTCGAAGCACAGGACGAGGGAGGTGTGAGTGCTGGGACTTATCGGCACAATGTTGTTATGATTCATTATATCTGCCTTGGGACCTGCAGAGAAGTTATCAGAATTGGGGATCGGGAGGAGCGTAAGAGCTCAATTCGATAGGACAGCGGGGGAGGGGTCAGCAGTAGCATGTTTTCGCCTATCCACCCTGCTGTATGCAGCAGATAGGGTGACACGGTTTATACTGCGAGACGGCCGATGCAGTATGGAATTGTTTGTGTGTGGGCTGAGATACTACCAGGACGCCCAGACCTAGACAGCAGAACGATTTGGGTTCTCAACCAAAGTCTTTGGCTCAATAGCCTGTACCGCAAGGCAGCGGGTGGGTGGCGGTGTGCCAGAAATGGTACGTTTTTCAGGAAGTGATGCCAACCATCTTCCAACCCCCAAACTGGAGGACCAGGAGACTGTGGTTTGTCAGACCTCTACCCGTTGGCCTGTCTGGTATGAGTAACTCTGTCCAGTTTAGCCCAATAGGTCATCGAGATGCGCAAGCCGTCACACCACGTCAAGGTCCGTTCTCACCGTGACGGATTAAAGCTAAAACGAACGACTGGTTCTATTGCTTTCCAAAAATGCAACAAGTCTAACTTGCATATGATCCACCAGAGTTCAACAACCCATTATTCAATTTCACGATGCCTAGAAAAGTTCGTTTAAGCGTTATGACATTGTGGTTATGTCCCACAGGTACCATGTAGAGTTTGGATTAAGGCCAGGCGCAACCAATCAGAACACTTGATTTTGTGATTTTGTGAACTGGACAGGCGTGACGTATGTAGCAACGAATTATCTTATTGAAATATCAATGTTACAAGATGGCAGCAAAATTTGGAAGATGGTTTCGGTTTGCTGCTATAAAAACCTGTTAACACTAATTTCAGTTGTTTTTTAAAAACTAACTCCCCTCAAAAAATCACAGGATAATTATTGCTTTCCATATCGTGGAGAGTTTCTGTTTTTTCATAAATCCCACTGGTAAAGGTTTTAATCATCGGGTCTATCAAAATTACTTTTTATTCGTCGTCGTAACACCGATGATTTTAGATACTCTGAATTTTCTTCCGTTTCAGTGGACTCTGTGAACCTGTTTCAGTCGCTAAGGAAGAGAAATTATAATGACACGATTTTTTGATGTCTACACCTTCCATTTGTGGTTCTGTTGTCCTCTTTCACTGGGAACTGTTATATTCGAACCAGATAAGACAAGTTTTTTTTCTTAACTCGATACGATCAGTCCTGATCGCTTTTGGTATACAGTAAGACACTGACTACGTCAAAGATCAACTGTTTTTATGGTCCGCTTTATTGTTTAACAATCTCCCCTTGCATTATCATGGTGTCTCCTTTGCACAGGTTTTGCGAGCCACGGGACTTTAGCGTGGGAGGCAAGTGTAAACTTCGGTAACTACCATGTTGCTAACCGTCTTCAGTGCTACGTTCGAAATCACCATTGTCCGATAAATTTCGATCAGCTCGCCTCAGTTTCCACAATCGCTCGAGTTGTCTGTTTTCTGATAATTTTGATTCAGAAGGGCGCCGTTATGTCAACGAACTATGTTGACTCCAGTTCGTTGACGGTTTTATTTGCCAACAGTTTGAACACATCGAATCAGCAACCTAGGTGCCAAAGAAACGAAACAGCAATCATGAAAGTTGGAGGTTAAACGACCCATTACTAAAGTAGAGAGCACTTCTTGCGGCAGTCGTGCTGAATTGTCATGCAACGGTTGCGTAATTTTCAAGAAAACTTTAATCCTATGTGCATACCTATAACGATGATGGGAATTAGTCAGAAAGCTTGTAAGGTTCACCAGGGCGTGTAACGGGTAAGCAAATGACGCTACCAGTGAAGGGTAATTTTATCGGCAAATCTGTGTCAATTGCACAGGTTACTGGTGAGAAGCTGGGGGTATTTTGTTAACTTCGAATGGAACGTCATCCACACTTGATCAAAGCTTTCGCACTCCAATAGAATTTTTGGACAGCAGCTTTTGAAAAGGGGTACTAGGCTCAAGGTTCGCTCCTGTAAAGGCTAATCAACAGTAAATACTTTTATCACGATCAGGACTAGAAATGAGGCCAAGCTTTCACGATGCGAACGTGTGGACCACTGCTCCATTGGCCTACTGGTGTGCGTGTGTGTGTGTGTGCGTGTGCCTGTACATGTGTTCTAGCCTCAGCCCTATTTAGCTTATATTTGACTGGGATGGTAACAGTTGCTTTTCAGAACTCTGAAGAGGATGGCGTTGAGGTGGAGTACCGGACGGACGAGCGTCTGTTGAATATTCGACGTTTTGGCGCCCCAACCCGGCTACAGATCTCAAGGATGCGGATGCTTCTGTTCGCCGATGACAGCGCATTGCTATCACACAGCGAAGAACTGCAACGTCTAGCTACAGCGTTCGCTTCAGCAGCATCGAAGTTCGGGTTGGACATCAACACACGTAAGACGTTTTCGTTCTTTCAGCCTTCTCCTGGTGGAGATGCTGTCTGTGTACCTCCACCCAAAATTCGCATCGCTGGAGACACTGTGAATAGCTGAGGGGATTTCTGCTATTTGCTTTTAATCTCTATCTTCTTTAGGTTGCACTAACCTGCACTCCTATACTGCAACGCTTCTTGTATTACATTTCAAAAATCTTTCTTCTCAGTGTACATCTCGTCATTGCAGCCTCTCTCTGTTTAGTTTCCGACAGATAGGGGTTTCCATTCCTTATTAGCCAATCAAGTGGCTAACCAGCATTGGCCGACTGGACAGAAAGGCCCCACTGGCACACCTCCCAGTCTTATTCCTTCGGGTTTATACTGAATATGTGGTGTGTTGGTGGAACTGCAATTGGTGCGGCGCAAGCCAATTGCAGTGATGGCTAAGCGCAGGCGTCCTTTGGCTTCGGTCACTGTGACAGACTAATCCGAATCGGATGACGCCAACCGTGTGCGTGTGTGCGTGTGCGGATTCTAGCAGTAGCAATAACGCTTGAAACAGCCGAGTGCACGGGAGTGACAGTTGGTCCAACTTGTTAAACTGCATCGTCAACTAAACTAAGTGTGTCATATTAACGAAACCTATCTGGCGAGAGTTAGTGGAAAAACTGAGTGCAAGGCAGACCTGTGAGAACAGTTATGCGTGCTAGTTCGGCTTGTCTGAACAATGTTCACATAGGTAGAATGAGTTTGTACTGTTTGTGAGTATGAGTCTTGACATAGCTGAGCGCGTGACTTGTGGTAAAACAAGTTGGATTACAACGTCGCCGTCTAATGAGCAGTGCCCATTTTAGCTAATACCACCGTGACCAGGCTCAACTGGGTTTTGTAGCCGCGCCCACTATACTAAAAACAGCCAGTCTTGCTTAAGCGGCCATCTGTGATTAACAAACTTGAGACATCTCGATGAATAGAGGTTCCCCGTTTTCGGTTACATTACTGGGCTCAACCGAAATGTGTACTGATCGACTGATAATGAGAGCTGGTGAAAGTCACTAAGAATAGATTGTGCAGTCGGTCGGCGTTACGAGGAACTCAGCGTACTCGACGATAAAACTGCTATGGCATCATGAACAACATTCACACTAATTGTAGATGAATGAATCTCTTGCCAAACAAACTTCTGTTTTGAAAAGTTTTACTTACAGTTTAGTGATGAATAGTCGAGGATTTGGTTTATTTTCGAATTGACCATCACTCACATTTGATCGCAGCCCTCGCATTCAGATAGACTTTCCAGCCAGCCTATTTCGAGTCTAGTGCCTCTTTTCGAAAGAGGTTAGCTGCAAAGTTTTACTTACAGTGTTTACAGGTAGGTTTCAATTCCTCACTTTCTTTTTACCTTGCTGTTAAACTCTTTCGATGATGGTTTTTAAGCTAGCTTCAGTCACTTGTTTATCCATTTCTCCCGACTGTTTTCGTTAGGATATTCCGAAACATTGTTGCGCAGCGGTTTTTGATCGGTATCAGGACGGTACAGAGTAATCAGCCAGGCGTCATTAAACCAAGAATTCACATTCTGTCTAACAGCGAACTGTGGCGTCCGTAAAGTTGCTGAGACTAAACACACGTTATCATTTATTTGCTTGACAATCAGAGCAGACAAAACCATCCAGTCTGATCTGTACAGCGGATACTTGGCATGGGCTAGTCTAGGTGCATCATAGCGGTGACGAACAGTGTACCCTGGTTGGTAAACAACTAAGAAATGTTTGTTATGTGAGATTTGTGTTGACTTCTAAAGTCGGGAAAAATCTGAAACGTTGAGAGACAGACCAATGAAGGTATAGGTTGCACGTCTAGAACAGGTATGCTATACAGGTTTAGATCATGCAGCTAAAAGCGTGTGTCAACTCTACTGATTAACTCGGCAACAACACAAAACCATCACGTCGGCAAGCACACAAACTCAAAGTGTTCTGCTGTTAAATTCAGTAGCTCACCTGGTCTGTACCCGTCTAACTGTCGCACGGTGGAGGTAAAAATGGAAAAACAGCTAACAGAAACAGTATATATGCAAACAGGCGTGGACGACATCAGAGAGTTTGATCACTATGGGTATCAAGAAGATCAGTAGCAAAATACGCTGCTCCGATAATGCGTACACCTCCCAATTAGCTGCCCCTGTTTGCTAGTCACTTTTACCCAGGTCTTTGACTGTATGTTGTCAAAATTGTGGTGGGATCTTGCTATTTGGATAACTGCTCCCTGGTGTTAGGCACTGTCTACCGGATTTAAAAATACGAGTTGTCCCAATGTGGAACACAAGTCCAGAGTGAATATGACACATTTTGTTTCACTGTTCACCTATTCCCTATTTCTGCCATCTCAGAGGAAGACAAATTCGCTCACGCTTATTCGTTTGTTGCTTTGATCATCAATTTCTCTATTCTCCTGGAGATTTTGCACAATCTGACACCAGATTTTTCAGTGTCCTCGGTCAGCGAGATATTGTTATCGCACCTAGCCAACTAAAAGGTCACCTCAAGCCAACTTTGAAAATAGCTCACAAATATTTCCTGTTAGTAAACAATCACCTCTTGATCTTTCAAACCATGTATCTGGTGAGCTCCTTCCCAATGTTTACAACAAAGTTGGTTATACATAGCTTTCTTGTTGCTCTGATTACAAAATAAAGCATCAGTGGCCTTTGTGGTTGCCTTTGTAGACCAAACAATATTCCTTCCCTAAACAAAATTTCGTTCCTCCTGGTCCGTTTATCTGCTATCGTCAACCGAACACCTAATTAAGCCTTTGTTGTGACCTCCTATGGAGACAACTTTTAGGAGTGCCGATAGATTTTTGTTTTTGTTCCAAGAGGAGGGGCTGCCGAACAAAAAATGCGCGGTGATAAAATTGCCGGCAGTAGTGACTAGGACCACGAAAGTGAGCTATGACAAAACGCAGCTTGTGTTTACTCTAGAAGTCTCTCCAAAATTACAGAGCTATTTTGATCAGTCTAGACTTGTTACCGACCAGTGTAATTGATCCTGGCTCACATTAATCAGTATCTTTACAAGATTAATTCATATTCGCTCGATCGTTGGTCAAGTTGAACTTAAAGCATACCACTCAGTCGAAGACAGTTGGTCTTATCGTAAAATAAATCTGCAAGATAGCACAAATTTCGCTCCTGAAGGTCAATAAACGGTTTATTCGATGGAATGATCATGCTTATCGATGATGCAACCTTCTAATTATATGCTAGTTTCGGCCGGCCAATCGATAGATCACCCAGGCGATCAAGTTCCGAGATAACGTACTATATTGCGAGCCAGCGTTGAGAATAAACTAGACATTGAAGACACACAAACAAGCCATTTGAATTGGTCTACTATTCCCTCGCGTTGTCTACGGTTTTTTGTCATAGCACCCTGGGAGAGAAAGTACGGAGTCCCGCCATAGGCGTTATTCGAAAGACGTCCAGACGAAATACAATTTGAGCTTCGCCGTGGTATTTCGTCCAATTCATTCGTTAGCCCATTTCTTAATCGAAGGTGACCAGAAGACAATTGGATAACTGGTAATGGGAGGTTCAGTGATTGTGTAGTTTTGCAGTGGCTGGAGTTTCCGAATCTGTTCAGTCTAGAGTGACTGTCAGTGGCAGATAACTGTTACAACATACTCGTTAATTTATATCACATGGCGTTCGGTAATGTTCAAAAGTAGCACATAAATAAGACAGAGGTAGCATTCAGACATATGTGATCAAGCAGCAACGACGAAAGATTATTCGCTGTCAGTTAACAGATCTGACATGGCTCTCATTTGGTCATTACCAGACATCTAATAGTTGACAGCAAAGATAACAAGACTTCTGTGGAACATGTACCTCCTTATTTAGATTGCAACAATTCGGAGTAAGACGTCACGTGTGACTGTCGGAGTTTCAACAAAGGAAATGCTCAGACTTGCCCCCTACTACATACTGCCATCACCTCTTTTTCTGTGGCGGTTACTAGTTCTAATGGATCCTTCAAAACTCCTGCGGCTAAGGGACTAGGGGATGTGAGCTGCAGGCAGCTTGCTGACAGGAGAAGTGTGACTTGAGTGTGATTTCGCCTGCTACCATTAGGCTGATTTAAGTCACAGGAAGGTCAATGTGTTATCTTATAGATGGAAATATGGTTACGTGAGAATTCTTTTATGTGTAAATCGTTGTTCCACATCGGGTTCCATGAAACCGGAGTGAGGAACTCGGTGAGCTATCATTCAAAGCGGTAAAACACTCATGCTGAGAAGAAATAATTTCACCTGAGGTGTTGAACAAAATTTGTTGTCTAGCGTTCAACGTAACCCCGATCATTGAGATGGATAAACAAATGAAGTTTGGAGATTACTTCGAAATTCGCACTTTTAAAGGCACATATTGCATTGATCTCAGCATACGTCGTAATTTGAGAGGATGACAGACGAATGCATATCAGAAACGATATCCACTGTCTTGTTCGCCATCACTACCACGAACGTCATCTTCATGATATTCAAAACAACGTTGGGCCTGACCAGAACTTAATGCCGCTCGGGCTGCTGCTCACCTCAAAATTAAAGTGGAACATTCCAGAAGGAGAAAACATTACTGAAAAGGTTGAAACAAATAACAGAAGACTAAAAGAAGTAAAAGTGGTCTGGATGCGGGTACCCCGTTGACAACAACGAAGTTTCAAAAGAGCACCTACTCATCTTATTATGATATATTCACTGAAAGAGACAATCAATCTGTCAGAGTGTTATTGTTAGTTTTTGTGTGTTAAAATCCCAAGCATTCCTATAAAATGTTTGTTCCACTTGCGGGATTTTAGATTTGCAAATTACGCCTGGTCTGAAAGTTCACTTTTTCATACTTATGTATATGTTTGCGTATATTTAGCATATGCACGCAAAGTACCTTGCAAAGCATAGGTGCAACTGAACTACTGTGAACTGGAGTTAGCGAAGTCTCTGCAATAACTCGATAATTTGGTCCGATCGCTAGGACAAGAGAGTAGAAATGGTTAATAGATAGATCGAATACAAAGTAGATTGAGACGTTTGGGGCGACTCGCCGGTTCAATACTTTGAAACTCTTTAGGCAACTAATCGTTGTTTTGGATAGACAAAGCATGTAACCACACTCAAATCGGTGAACCATGCCTCCAGCACGTAAGCATTGGTAGTACAAAATAAACAGGGGAAAACAGAAGGTTGCAGTCAGTATAACCAGAGGTGATGAGGTTGATAGAAACTGACTTGCCACTGTGAGCATTTCTGTGTGAAAAGTCACGTTCGACGGAAACTTGGTGAAAAGGAAAGCGGAAGTTTCATTTGACAACGACTACATGATTGGGAAGATCAGAAATGAGGATGAGTTATCCGTTGTGACTACAGACGAATGGAGGTAGAAAAGAAGGAGACCAAGAAAGTAGGTGTTTATGGATGAGGACAGAAAGTATTGGCTGCTCGCTCATTCTTTTCACATAAAGACTAGCCCACCATGCATGCAGTCAAACAAGAATGCTGCGACACAATCGAGCAAACAGGCGTTCGTCATTACTTTTCTCTGCCGACGGAGTGTTCTCCAATGAGCTGAAATTTCACAGCCACTTATGGCTAGCCAAAAAACAGTAAGCATTCATCATGACCCCAGAAAGGACAGAGAGGTTTTCGCAAAAATGTTAGTCCCAACGACAACTAGCAAGTTTGTAAACACTTTAGGAGAAGAGAAGATGAAAAAGGGGAGGAAGCCAATCAGAACACCTCCTAGCAACCACGGGGACCGCGACCCTGTGACCTGTAATTTGTAAGTATATAGATTTCCGTCTGGCGGTGATCCAAAAAATGACACCTATTAGTTTTGTGCCAATAGCCATTCTGATAAACTTCTGGCGTGGTGCCGAACCTTCTAGCCAGTGACACATTTGAAAGTTTGTTCTTGCACGGGAGATTCATATATATATATATATATATATATATATATATATATATATAAATCTCCCGTTCAAGAACAAACCTTCAAATATGTCACTGGCTAGAAGTTTCGGCACCACGCCGAGGATGACTACTTACACTGCACAGTTAAGATTATCATTTTTCTGAAAGTCGGTTGTAAGCCCACACATCACACACTCAATGATCAAGAGTGTCACCTCATTTTGTGTTTATTCACTTTCCTGTTCCTGTGAAGCAGGTTATATCGGTAGTGCTCAGCTGTCAGCCGGAAAGCAGCGAAATTTTGGCCCCCTTGGTCCAATCGGGTTACAAAGTCAGCGTGAATGTCGCATATAATCCGATGTACCGCGTAGCATGTGTTCACACCAGATGTGTGAAACGTCTTATTCTGACCGATGTGGAGGTTATTGGAATCCGGTTGCAAAACCCTGAGACTGCCAGGAACTGATGTGGATGGAACAGGTGAGTGGGCACCATAGTGACCATGCCCGTAATCACCAAATGACACTAGTCTCACACTGTCTAAGGTTCCACACAGTCTCTGCTTAACGATAACCACATCAACAGTGTCAATTAAACCAGGCAGGCTGATAAACCACGGTCTCCTAGTCCTCCAGGATGAAGTTGGAAGAAGGTTGACATTTTTCCAGGAAAAGCAAAATTTCGGGTACACTACCACCCACCCGCTGCCTTGCGGTACAGGCTTTTGAACCAAAGGCTTTGGTTGAGAACTCTGATTGTTCTCCTGTCTGGACCCGGGCCTCGTGTCAATATCTCAGCCCATACACAGCGATAAATATCCAAAACAGCAGTAATTTCATAATGAATCCGGGCTGGCCCGCAGTATAAACCGGACCGCTCTATCTGCTGCATAAAACAGAGTGGATAGGTGAAAATATGTTACTACTGACCCCTCTCACTGTTCTGTCAAATTTAGCCCTTAGGTCACTCCAAACGACCATTTCCAGTGACCACACTGTGGGCTTCAAAACAGATACAACCGGCCACAGAACACTGTGTCGGTAAGTCCCATCATTCACAACCCAGCCTTATGCCTTTCTCACCCCTTGCTTAAACCTAGAATGCAAACTAATGTAGATGCCTCCAACATTTGCGCTCTAAAACAGATTAATCAACAAACCGACCCCACACAGACGTTAGAATCGTTAAATGTCGATGTCTGCTACATTTTGGAGACTAGAATCCAGGAAAGTAGGCAATGTATGGAACTGACGGCACCCGCACTGTCTATCCGATACTAAATATGCACTTCGGTTGACATCATCATCATCATCATAGACAGCAATACATCAATGGTTCACACCAATGCTTAACTGCCACAAATTCGGTTGACACTACGGTCTCTGTTACCGGTCAGGTTGGAACAAGTGCAGGCCTCAGTCGAAATGGTAGATTGGATTCCTGATCGGCGTAGGCTTTGTGCCGTCCGTTTGACCGGTTTGTCAAGGCCAGCCCTCGACGTGAAATCTTTGGAAAAATTCTCATCGCTTCTGTTTGTGCTCCAGTCGACTGTAGTGACTTCGGTTTCAAAGGCGTCTTTTACTCAGATTTGTCGCTTCTTCTTTTGTAAACACGTGGTTCGGATATAGTTATTTTGGCCGGAGATATGAACATCCAAGTGGGCTACCTTAGTGAGGCCGAGTCTAGTTTAGGTGGCAGAGGTGGGACAACGTCACACTTTTCGAGTAATGGTGGGCGACTGTTGCAAGTGTGCGCTGAACATAAACAACTTTTAGCTAGTATTGTTATAGATCGATACACTTGGCGTCCTCTAACTTCCGCGAGTCACACTTGATCTCAGGCAGACCATATAGTTGTTCGATATAGATGACAGGAATCCATTTAGAACCGTCGTTCCTATTGGATCACATGCTTGGATTCAGACCATGCGTTGCCGTTTTTTCCCTTATTTTTGCAGATCAGCGATCCTACCAACAACAATGTCTGGCTATTGCCATCAGTGAAACATATGCATCAAACTAGCCTGGAAAGCAAGCTTAGCGATTCTTACCCCGAAAATCCTAATAGCTCCTGGACACAAATCTCACAGGCCGTTCATGAAGCAGGTGCTCTAACATGCGGTACGGTGGTTTGTATGTTGAACAAACGTTGCATCTCAGAGAAGTCTCCGGAGTTGTTAGATTTCAGAGGAAACATTCCACCAGGGAGCTTACAAAAAAAAGTACATGAGATACCCGTAGAAATCTGAGGCGTAGGTTGATCGCTGTTTGTCACGCTTGGCTATCAGTAAGACAGACGGCGCACCCATTCATTGTAAGTCCAGAAGTTTAGAGCGCTTGGCTGAACAAGATAAGGGCCAGTTTAGCTGAACTTCTGCTTCTAATATTTTATCACAACAAACTTGTAATTTATCACCTTGGTCAATAGACTTAGCACCACCCACTTTGACTGAAGTCCACAGTTGTATTTCGACCCTAAAACGTAATAGGGCTGCCTACCCAGATGATCTCGCGCCGGCACCTTTCATAGAAAGTGGAGATACGTTTGTAGAGGCCTTAACTCAATTGTCTTACCTTAGGTAGACAACAGAGACCATCTCTCCCTGCTAGGGACACTCGGTAATAGTGTTTATATTCGAGAGAGGATTCCGGGGCTCTTGCTAGATCCCGGGGGGAATTGGCGTGATCCTAGTCATTAGCAGGGTTCTGGCACCCGTTACACTTCTTCGACTCACTGCAGCTCGGGAGAAAAATATTAGAAAAGGACACGCAGGTTTTCGCCTTGGGCGGGGATGTATGGGTTGCATTGTTACTCTTCGTCAAATTCTGGGCCGGCGCCATGTACCGCTGATCAACAATTGCCGTATTTCTTGACCACAAAAGGTGCGCTCGATTCGGTGGATTGATCTACATTTTAGAGTCGCTTAAACGCAGGAGTGTACCGAAAAATTATGTGACCATACTTTCGGTGCTCTATTCCCGTATTTCAGCTCAGGTTAGGGTTTACGGTGAACTGTCTGACAGTTTCAGCACGATGAGCGGCGTAAGTCGAGGCTGCCCACTTTCAATAATTTTGCTTAATTACACCACAGACGAAGTAATTGTGCTCACAAGATGCCGACGTTGACCTTCTAACTGATTGAAAACGGACTGACCTTGATTACAGGGTGTTGCTGGTTGACAATTTTCAAGCCTAACAGGTTTAATGAGATGTTTGATTTCGACTTTTCTCGGAAGTCCTTATCGTACGGTTATCGATTGGAACTAACAGGACAATTACTATGTCTCCTCTCGAGACGATCGGACAACCTGATCATTGCTCACATGCGAAAGTGGTTGTACGTTCAAATTTGGTAATTCGGTCGTGTCTAATGTGAGGTCATTGTCACGGTGGTGAAGTGGTTACTCCATGAAGACGTGGCCTGATTTCAAATCCCGGCCGTGGCAAGGATATGCACTACTGACGAGCTCTAATGAGAGCGAAACTCGAGTCTAGTGCTTCTTTTCTAAAGGGACTGGCTGCAAAGTCTATCGGAATGCGAACACTTCGATCAAAATATAAGTGATGGTCTATTTGAAATTTCCGAGAGGCACATAGTATGCTAGAAGCTGTTTCACCTTATGCTAAACATTTCGAAATGTGCTTTGCAACCTCGAAATTCAAGTTGATTCTTCATGTTGACTGGGGTTACATAGATTTGGTGTTCGATAATGAGTTCATGGAAGTTGCTGAAGGGTTTGCACACTTAGGAGGCTGCATCAACGGTGACAGAGGTGTAGAAAATGAAACAGAATCGCCTAACCAACACAGGTCTCCTCTGATGACAGAAAAGCACCTATCTGAGGCTCGAGGTACGTATATATAAGGTGACAGTTAAGGCTGTCTTATTCAGCGCCTGAGAAACCTGACCGCTCAGGGTAGGAGACGTGAACCGTCTTTAGGTATTTCAATATCGGTGTTTGCGTTCGGTCACTAGCATCGAATAGCACTGACGAAAAGGCAACAAAGAGGTTAGAAAGCGATTAGTTGGTAACGAGAGTCAAACGAATTGGCTTCTACTCAATCGTTACACTTGCACAGATTTAGATAGTTAGTCGGTACTAAGGATGCCACTCGGTTGTCTGCCACATCGTGCTTTCTTTGCCGACACTGTGCCCGACCGGCCTGAGGTGATAAATTGACATTAGATGACCTGGCGCAAAGGCATCAAGTCATTCATCAAGTGATTGCCCGTTATAGGTTGGGTTCGTTTCCCGGGTCGGGGATCTCGCAACTCACAGAGTCGGTGACTGGAGACGGTAGATGCGATGTTGGCTAATCGAGCTCAGTGACCCGAGTGCTGTCCTTGTTTGGCCGACCTATCTGTAAAGTAGATGCACTTAATAACTTGAGGTGGTAAGGGTTTTAACGAAGCTGTTTTGCTGATGACGCCTGACCGGCACCCACAGCTTGGTTGTTTGTTTGGTAGATGTATCATCTTAGTGATGGAAATACGAAAACAGTATTGGCTACTTTTAGCAGTTAGGTCCCCTCCACTTTTTTTCTTCCGTCTTCTTTCACAGGGTTTGCTTTTTTCTTGAAGGTTTTGTGACAGTTAAGCATCACTGATAACTTCTGATGTATTGCTCCCTACAATGATAATAATGGTGATGATGACGTATGATATTTGGCTTGAAGATAACGAGCTTGTTTGCCCATTCCTGACTTCTGATGAAATCTCTGAGTACATTTAACATCCACTGGTCGGTCGCAGGTATGACTGGATAAACCCGTTCAATTCAAAATAGCCATTCACCACTTCCATAATAAAGAAATCACCCTTTTGGAATCATATGACCCGTGCTAACAAATATCTACATTCATCCCCGCCAGTTATGTATCATGACACAAGTACCCCATGGTGACAATAATTACACAACCTCATTTGGGAAGAGTTATTATGCTCAGTCCGATAGCTGAACTGATCGGACGGGCGGGTGGTAGTACTAACGTTACAACGTTACCTTGAATGCTGGAGTGATACATCGGGTCCAATTAATAAACTGTTGTATTGCGATCTAACTCACGTGGTTTGAATTGAGTGAGTTCCCGACTCCAGTGTGTTTATTTCAGTAACAGAAAGTTTGAACCTAATCCGACGGACCGCCTGACGCATCTGGTAATGGTTAGTGAGTTTGGACGGTTAATAAACTCCAGTCTCGTTGTGTTTTACGTGAAATAAAGGCAAGGATAAGTTACGTCAGTCATTTCTTGCATTGGTTACGATAAAGCAGTTCGTGTTTGACATCTCAGTCGACTTGCGGCTCTGATCCAGTTAGAGCAACCTTTCTTTCTGACCTTCACATATGTACTACGAACGGACAGTGGAGTCAAGATGCAGTTTTCAACATGACATTTCGCACGATAAGACCGATGAATACTGACTTTTATCATCGGCATCCAAAATCTGCAGACGGCGATGAAAAAAATGGTGACGTAAGGTGTGACCACGAAAAAGTTGCGGACAGAATGAAGACTACCATCCCAGGCTGGATTTGCCCCTATTTGAACTCTTTGGGTGTACACAGTAAGAAACCTTTCGAGCAGACAGATTTCTCATAAACTGCCACAGTTCTGACCCACTAAACCCAAAGAAATTGGGGTTTTTGCAAAATGGAAGGAGTGAACAAACACTTCGTCGAGTCCGAGTCTCACCAGCATCACAAACTATGGAGGAAAAATTCGTGACTTCTGATCAATGTCAGAATAGTAATCCAATGACCCCTTCCTTAGACGAGGTGGTTCTAACCACTGGAGTTGCAACAAACTGCATGAGCTACCTTCGTAACCTGAAGTCGGTCAGCTGTCTAGTTAGTAGACCAACCACGAACAGACTGAATTCTCTTCGTCTGCAAGAAAAGAATGATCGACCCCTGGTAGATCATTGTTTCAACGAGTGTCGCTCATGGGTAAGAGATGCAGGCGAGTGTTTGTGCGCCTTTCTTAAAAGCCCTCGGTCGATGCCCGTGGTTCGAATTAGGCTTGTACGAAACTGCACGGCTTTTGATTCGTCAAAAATAGGCATGCCGCAGTGTTGTCAGACCCAGCAGTTTAATTTGCACAGGCTTGGTCCATTTAGCGTTTTTTGACTGACGCTAGTGGCCATCATTGAGGTAATGATGTAGATTAAGTTGAACTAGTCCAGAGTGGTGGACTTTTCATTTCGACCCCTTGTTAAAACTAATGTCGCTTAAACTCACCTATCGGTTGGCAAATGAACCAGCAAATTCCTGTCCGCACATTGATGCGACAAGCTTATTCATATTGGCAAACCTATAATTATTTTTAGGAAAACTAACGTTCTGTAATTCCCATTAGTTTATCAAAAATGGACCAAATCGAAATCCTAAACAGACGACACGGAACAATAAATGCAGGTGCTACATTTGATGCTACGTTATTTTTGCGATTTAGTGGAAGTAAGGTTCGAGAGCAAATGTGTTGAGGCATCACCTAAGAACACTTGCTGTAAACTACGTGTGACTCGGAAAACTTTGATGTTCGCGCGGAGTTTTTCGAAAAAATGCAAAGTAACAGTGTGAAAACGGACAATAATTCACACTTTACACGTTATACCATGTTTGACGTGGTGATCTCAAACTCACTTCCAAACAGTCTTACCAGTGTGCCCATTTTTAAGACTATTTTTTTTACAGCTGGTCACTTAGGCTCCGTATCGAATTGCCAACCTATGGTTGCTTCCGTTTCGTGCGGTTACTTTGTACCGGCCGCTCGGTTGTAAAGTGATGCGAAGTTTGTGGCGTAAACATGGTCAGACAGGAAGCAAAGCACTGTTTAATACAAACAGATATGTTTGTTTACGTCACATGTACGTACTACTGACCGCAAACATGATATGTGCAGCATCGATAAACAAAAGATATTATCGTCTGGCTGAATACTGTTGTTTGCGAATTTGTGTAGATGATCAGTGGTTGAATATACAAGTTAAACACGACTTGTGCCCAGATTTGGTTGTAAGCATAATCTGACAGCAGTAACTGCGTGTATAAACATACGGTAATTGTGGAATGACTTTTATATGATTTCTAAGCCTATTCCAAGATGAACAATGAAACTTCACCCGAAAGTTTTGTGAAACAGTGTATCAATCAGTTTAATGATCACAGAAAAAAATATAGTAGATGACGTTAAAGGTGTTGAAAAATGTCGACTGTCGTCTGGTTGTGCAAGGCAGCGTGGTTCGTATGGCTCAAAAATAACAACTGTATGTGGATATTTCTTGGGTACACTAGAAAAGTGTCAACGAATTCTACATCTGTTTATAAATACCACAAATCGAAACCACCAATGCTAGTTGATGAGGAACTAGTATTAGAGTTAATTAGGCTTAAAGCCAGAATGAAAAATTAGAGTTTTTAATTTTCTACAACCCAATGTCGAGTTAACAAGTGGACATAACCGATAACGGTAGGTGTGAATCACATGGGGATAACCTGAAATCGATTCAAGTTATAACCCACGTGATCGTGCTCGATGCAAATCTACTCGTGGGTGGATTGTTTTACTCTAGCAGTTCGAAATTTGATAGATCAATAAAAGTATGTCACTTTATTTCATGTGGACACCTCCTGCATACTGTGTCAAGCTACTATGATATCATATCAAGTATTGTCCTTGTTATTGTTTTCCAGCAGTAATTTGGTTTGTTCATCATAGATGCGTGGACAAAGTGATCACATGACAGCTTTGTTAGTGAAGAGTAGAAGCAGAGAACGTTTTTAGGTTATACAATTAGGCCTCATTGTAGTTAGGCAACCGTTAACATGTGACGTAAGAAATCGATGTCATTAAAAGTCACGGAAGTACCCTCATTAAAATAAAAACCAATTAGGGAATAAACACATCCTAGAGAGGTTTCTGAACACATACATTACTGTAAGCGTGCGAATGAATAGTGCTAACAAATGAGGCCTTTGCAAATTGAGCTTAGAAGAGTGAAACTACTAGCTGTTTCTTGATTTCGACAGAGAACGCACATATATCCTCAGTTTGAAACCCATTTTTAATAATGGTTAAATGTGGTAAAATTTTAAATCTCGCTCACAATTTGCTTTTCAAGCCTTTCCTCATTCATTTTTATCTCCCCTTGGTATCTTTCTTCCTACACGATATTCCAGTAAGTGTTGTGTTAAGTGGTGTCTGGAACCATAGTATCTTCTGGTCAAGTTACTGACCGTGATGAATGAATGAAAGAGGGAATATATTCACAAAATGGAGAATTAGGTTTACAGATAAGCAAATGCGTTGGAGCTGTGACTAACACGTAAACAGTTACTATGCTTAGTCTGATGGACAGTTCGCTGAAACATTTGTTCAAATCACAAAGGAACATCAGCCTTGAATGAAAGCAAACATTTGTTGAAGTTAACAAAACACTTTCTTACTATCTGGTCTGCCTACAATTAAAACAAATACTTTTCCATCCAAGTCTTCTAAGTAAAATAAGGAACAGAATCTTTAAATAACCGTAAAAGATCTGTTCAATGGTTCAGAGTATTTTCTCGAATGATTCCTGATTGTTAAGTATCAACTGAGCTCACGCAATGTATAATTAAAGTTGAAATCCAGTTGTCTAAAACATACACTTGCGTGATTTGCAACAACTCCACTAACTTACTCAAATGTCTGTGTGCAAGTGTGAACTAAAGATAGGCTAGTCCCAATGCGTAGGCGGACGTTTGTCAGGGCTGTTTTATCTGAGATAAGGTGGCAGGAAACTCCTCAAATCGGACAAAGAATGTATGCTACACAACAAATAAATTCCACTTGTTTTTACAGCTTCGTCTGAAGTGTTTAACTGAAGTGGAAGTCAACAATCTCAATTTCAGTGATAGCTTCTACGACAAACGACGGTGCGCAAAGTGAATTTATCGGATAAACTGTGATTTCTGACTATCCTAGTCACAGACTTTCCCTGCCCGAGACGATATATATCTCTTGTTCTTACATGTCACGTACACTGTTCTATAAGCGGCAGTAAATCGACCCAGTATAAACAAACCAGTTTATCAAATTCGTGAAATATTTTTTCCGGAAATCACTGAGAGATATTCATATCATCAACTGCATTTCGGCCGAGGTTGCCATGTGACATTTGGTCAATTGTTTAGTGATGATGGTCGAGGCACCAATCGTAAATTATAAAGTTACTGAGTAATGTGATCGCATCTGATATGGTCGAACTTCTGTTGCAACACCATTGCTTGATTCTTTTGTGTTAGGTCCAGTGTAAACTACTGTCAGTGACCTCGTTAAATGTCCTAACCATCCGACAGCACTATTTCACTAAAAACGACAATCGGATGATATATATAAAGGTGAAACACAAGAAACTCAACTTACAATATGGTGCCGATTGACACATCGACTAGTCCATCAAAAACGAGGCATCTTCAAACAAAGAATATCTATTCTTTGTCTCAGCAATTCCGCTTAAGTACAGCATGAATGGACTGGCTAGACGGTCGTACACATTCAGGCAGCACTCAAAGATCAGCAGGTCAAAGCAAGAGAGTTGATCACTGAAGGTTGACTGTCGGTTTGGGGTAGTCAACCATTTGACGTGTCTTTCAGGTAGATAGTAAATATCGAATAAACAGCAATCGCTCAGATCAGCATATACACACTGCTATAATGTGCAGTCGGTCAGTTCAGCAGTCATGCATTGTGTGACTGGCTGAGTAATTCTTGGCAGGTTTGTTGAATTAATAAATAATGACAACGCAGCATCGCTCATTCATTCGTTTATCAACATGCATGATGGTAAAGAGGATAGGGAGTTATCCTTTTCTGTTAACACGATTTAGTTTAAACAGACTAGTAGTGGAATGATTCAGTTTCACCTCTGCTGTAGATGTGAAATCAACAGAATTCATTTGATTTGTGATAAAAAAGGATATCCCAGGAGACGAGAGGTAGTATCACACAAAACTTCTGCAGACTGTCATTTGCAATGTCGTAGGAAGATGGCTTGAAATTGGTTGGTTAGTAAATATATTTGTCTCTGTTTTACTATGCCACAAGCAAAAGTCTTGCAGTGCTGTTGGTAAGGGACATTGGGGCACCAAGTGGTTGATAGCACTTGTTAGCAGCAACAGATCGGTGGTTGTATCGAATACCACATTATGAACCAAACAGATTACATACGGCGTGTACCAGAGTTTGTGCACACATGTGACCTTCGGGGTAACTTCAGGGATAGATAGTTTAAGGGTGTGCTGGCGTATGTTATTCATTTCGAGTACACCTCAAAACTAGTCGGGAAAAAGTATGCAGCGGAGAGTGTCACCCAGAAGCAAACTGCAGTGAAGTCATTTTCTCGTTTGTTTCCCATTAAATAATCTGTATCCGATACACTTTTTTAATGGGCACACAATTTGTATACTGTCTGTCCAGTTTTGGCGTTTGTGCACGTTGAGGTTGTGACCTGCAAGGTTTTGTTTATCTCGCTCTTGCTGTCACTTAGTCAGAGTTACCCAAAAGTGGCACCATCACTGAATTATAAGAACACTGGTAAATCATATATATTGTGTTTGTTCATTACTGTCTTCGCCAGTGGCATGTACGCTTAAATAGCACGGTTTGACTACCACAATCACATCAATAGCTCTGATTGATGTTTAGCTGCCACATAACCATAGGTGGGCACCTCTATTGTTTCCTGTCACCATTCATCATCATCATCATCATCATCATCATCATCATCATCATCATCATCATCATCATCATCATCACGGCGATGAGCCTGACCAACAGCTACCGTGGCTCGGGCCACCGCTCACCTCAACAGTGACGTGGAATATCTTAAAAGGAAACGTTACTAAGAAGGTCAACGAATGCTAAAAGAAGACTAAGCGGAAGAACTAGAAATGGTATGGATCTAGGCACGCCATTGACTACGACACACTGTCATCATTCAGTCTGTCAAAATAATGCTAGTTTCTTTTTTCTGAACGAGAAAACCTAAACCATCTCAAGGGAGGGGGTTACCATATTCAAACTGTAATGCGCATAAGTGCATAATCGCGGCTTACATAGTCCGCATGCTATTAGACAGTTTAACACACAGAGTTGGTCACTTAGACACCCAGATGCTGGAAAAAATAGTCGATGAGTGAGAGGCGGCTTATTTACGGATCACTTAGGATCGGTTGGTTGGTAAGTCCCGCCCGTCAGGTCATCAGCCATTCAAATTTCTTGTTAAAAGGACAGTTCAGGGTGACAACAAGGTTGTATGTCTGTATTGTTTTGAACCATTCTTTAACGAGTTTGGTGATTTTGGCACTCCTGGGCACCTCCGGAGCCAGTAAGTCTATGTGGTTAAAATCTGGATTGTTGTTGTCTTTGCAGAACTTGCGTTTCCGGCCTGCATGGCATTGTTCGAAGCTTCTGACTTACGCATTAAGTTAACGTGTGACTTACAGTGTCACTGTAGTTTGGTTTTGATATAACTTCTGCATGACGAGGACTGCAAATGGGCAGCAAACATAGAGTAGGATATTTGTAAGTATTCCGGTCAGTGATGACGTCAAATATTAGCACATAAACGGTCATGATTCTTGACCACACTTATTATGAGAATTATCTCGGTTTGTGTGAACAGTGAGATAGGTTGGTATGATTATGCACGCATGATTAAGTCCCACAAGGCATCATAAAAACCTCATCAGAGGTTGTTACCGGACATAGTGAGAGGAGGCATTGCGGTGAACCTTTTGTGGAGACAGTATCTTTCAGTCAAAACGGTCCACTTTATCGTGTATTTCATGTGTACGCATGTGTGGTTCCGGAGTTGACCAGGTGAAACAATATTCTTAAATGCCGTTCAAGGTAAAAATGCGGAAAAACGTTGGGAAAAAAGTGACCAAAGGACCTGGTCATTGTTAAAAAGTGAAGGTGGTCGGATGTTCAGATTTGATAATTCGGTTGTGCCTAATGTGAGGTCAGTGACACAATGGTGAACACGGGTGCCTCATGAAGGCTTGGCCGGAGTTCAAGTCCAAGCCACGGCAAGAACGTGCACTATTGACTAGCCGCCCTAACAAGAGTGTAACTCGAGTCTAGTACTTCTTTTCGAAAGAGACTCTTGCTGGAAAGTCTATCTGTGAAGTGAGTGCAGTTAATTACGCGGGGCAGTGAAAGCCGTAAGGAAGCTGTCTCGCCGATGACGCCTTACTCTCACTTGCAGCTCGGTTGTTTGTTTGTGTGCAAGCTGTAGGCACCTTGGTGTTGAATGTTTGAATATGGACGTAGTTATTTTCAGTAGTTAGGTCCCTTCCCGTCCCCTTCTTTTTTCCTTCTCTCTTCCTATACCGAGTTTGCTTTTTCTTCATGGTTGTGTGGCAGTTAAGCATTAGTGTGAACCACTGATGTATTGCTGTCTATGATGATGATGGTCAAAATGTGGGTGATGCTCAACTTGAAATTATTCAAATCCTTGATTACTCGTCAGTAATGTGAAATCAAGTGCCGTACGAATAGGCTTAATTAGGGAAACTGACCAAAGTTTAGACACGTTTGATATCGAATTCTGCACGTTGTCCTGCCGTACTGTACTTTAAACCCTAAACCTGAATGGTCACAACACTTCCAAACTGTAATATGGAGCAACCGTTGATTTTCATAGCTGCTGGCATTTGAAATTACAGCTATGTTGTACTTTAATGCGAAGTTAAGTTCTCGTATTTCACCACGTATAACTGTTGACGTCACATGCAACATTTATGGTCACCTTTGGGCTGAATTAGGTTGGAATTCCAAAAGATGAACAGGAGTAGCTTCACTAATTGGGACTTGAATTCGTGCTCGTGGTTACCACTGGTTCTACTTGTCCTGGTTGTCGTATGATTTGCTACCCAAAATTTGATCTTAACTAGGCTTGGATTTCAAACATTGATAGGCTTTACCGTATGACAGTTTTGATTTCCTTTATACAATTAATCAGTTGGCCCACTGAATATCAGTGAATCATAGTTGTGGATGTGAACTTCTGTCTCACCTTTGGTTGTTGACAGTAAATAAAAGTTGGCGTAGTACACGTATCAAAAACTTCTTTTGATTTAACTACACATTTCAAAGGTAATAACAATTTATTCATTTAAAATCCATATGATCAAATTAACCCCTTTTAAAATGCGTCTTATTACGCACAAAATAATCCCTCAAGGTGATACAGATACTTTGCACACGGCGAAATCACCGAGACTACCACGTGTCATGACCGACAGCAAATTTATTCAGGTTGGTGTAGCCGAAGGAGCTCCAGTAACCTCTTTTGTCATGTTATCATAAAGAAGTAAAGATGTCATTGAAGGTTAGGTTTTGTTAGTACTGTCGGCTGAAAACATGCCACACGATGTTGAATACTTGACAGCAAGATAAACAACATCACGCCTCACATTGGGGGCTGTTCATCCAGGCCTTCTGGTAGGGATAAATACAAGTGGGACTTAAATCTGAAGAATCCCATTTTCACAGTTACGAAGTATTTACATTTTGACAAGTTTAAAGACGATTAATCGGGAATGGGTTGAGTTTAGTCTACTCCTGACTAATGCTCAACAGCATTGCACACCGTTCTTCTGACAGAAATTCAAAGTCCTACGGGCTTCCAGACAAAAACCTTATTTGATTTAAATCCAACCTAAGCACGTGCACAATCCCACACGTAAACTTGCAACACGTGATCTAAAATATCAACTCCCACACTGCAAGCGGCAATCACTTCAAGTAAAATAGCGTGTGCACCTGCCCAAGTGTTGGTCTGTATGTGTACAGGTAAACGCACCACTGCAGACCAGAAGAATAATCTTTTGCATGCAAAATTTTCACGTTCGCGTGAAGGAATTTCACTTATTAAATCCTTCACAATACGTCCTACTGTTACATAGTGGACACACTCACATCTCTCCATCATGCTAGAAGAATCTGCTTTATACGTACACACCTCATACCTACGGTTTTGAGGTGGACAAGGTGACGCACTCCGGCGTAAGCATCCATGCACCACTGTGACAGAAAAGCGTCTAGAAATGAGGCTAAAGAGCAACAGAGGTGAGTTAGAATAACCGACATTTGTTTGCATACAGGCGCACCGTTGCCCATGTTGCATTGCTATGCAGCATTATGCTTCCAATCACATATGCGAGTGTTCACAGGGTTCACAACCGCGCTGGTGACATCTGCTAACTTTGGCTGACTAAGCTTTAATGCTGCCAATGGACCTTGACGCCGACACTGCCAGACCACTTTGGATTCTAAACTACGGTTAGCAGTCTACGGGCTTAATACCCCGTGCTGTATACGTTCCGCTGGTTTACAGAGAGCCTGAGTTTATTAGTTCTAATAGTGCATTTTTCTGCATGTATGTCAGGGGGTTCCAAAGTGCGTGTTGGCAAGCTATCGGTTAAGGTTTTTTTATAGATTGCCGAGACAACGGTCGTCAAGACCAAGTTTCGCCAAATTCTCGTAGCAAAGTTTTAGGGTAAGTTTTATGTACCAGGTTAACCGGCACTCCGCGATATACAATGGATGATTTTTCAGCGTTATAAAATTTATTTCTTGGGTGCTAAGATGAAATGTTGTACACACAAACGTCCCAATCCACAACGATATATCAGTGTTTGATAAAGATGATTAACTGCTCAGCACCCACGAGAAGAAACCTTTTTCGAAAAAAGATAGAAAAAATGAGACTTTTTACAAAAACCCTTGTATCTAAATTAAGTATGCAGCTCCAAGATGTCTGCACTCCGCAAATTAACGGCGGAATTTCATGTGAAAGTGGATCGAAGACTGCAGTCAACCTGCACTTTTCACTATCTTACTTCAAGCGTCCAAACTGTCAGAAAACCACACGTTCCCGTTAGCTTCTTTGTCAAGAAAACCGATTCGGGTCAATCGAGACTGTTCAGAATTTCTCTAACCTCCAGCATCAGTTCACTGATCACTTGGTGATCTCAGTTACTAGCTATGTTACCCGTCTTCCATAGTTGTGATACGATATATTTGTGAGTTGCCACGTACTCGTGTATTTTTGTTCTGACACACATGCATTCAGTAGAGAATAATGTGACACCCTACTCGTCTTCTGTTGTGACTGTGGAGATCGACCGAATTACGCGTTATTCTTCCAGACAAAACTTGGCCTTTTGTTTAGGTCGAGAAAGAAAATGCATGTTGCGTCAGAACGATATTCTTGTAACTTACTAAATGAGCTGTTTATGTCTTTCACAAAAAAACGAACAACAGAGATCTACCCAACCTTAGGACCTCATTAATAATCAACCTTTCAAATGTGGCAATTTGCGCAGTGTTACTCCTGGGATCTACAAACTGGTAACTATTACAGGCCACCTAGGGATAACGCCCATTCTATCCCTGAGAAATAACTGTTTCTGTTTGGTTCTCAACTTACTTCAGTTGACTACAGCGTCGGCAGAGTTCCTGGTGTATCCAACTGCATATCCGACCAGTTAGGTCTATGCATTGCAGTTGATTGTACAAATCGACTAATTTGATACTTGGTATTAAGCGTCCATTACTTAACCCGGTATTACTCCGACTTTCAAGGCCTCCTGGTGCATGTGTTTAGGTACAGACAACCATAGCCGGAAAATAGAAGATAGCTTAGATTTTTCTCACCTTCAGAAGCCACAGGGTAACACTGCTCCAATAAGTGTCTCATATACTGCAAGAAAAGGTCAATTCTTCGCCAGATGTGATCTAGGATAGGAAAGAACTTCATAACGGCTTTGGAACTATTAACCTCTATTTCATTTCCAATACTCCCGGATATCACAGAAAAATTATGACGTTTTCACCCAATAATCGACTTCCAATTCACATTTCTGATTCAACTAAGTTTGTTCCACATGCTCACGTGAACAGAGGTATGTAAGCGTTGTTGTCCGGCCTTCCGAACAGCAGTCGTAGGTCTGTTGAAAATGTAAATGGTGCCTGCCTTAATATCACTCAAAATAGACCACATTCCTGGGCAAACATTCCTAAACACAATGGCGCACAACAAACAAAAATACTAACGCACAATCATGCCTTTTCCGTTTACATGCTGTCTGTGATTGTCAGTTGGTAGCTCACCTGTGAAATGAGACATGCGGCCAGCAGTTTGCATTTAACCCATTAAGAATCAATGTTAACCTAAACATACGTATTCTCTTGTGTTAGCGTTTCCTACGTCTGAATGCGTCGGGATAAATGACTGCAATACACACATACAATAACATCATGTCTGAACTACTCAACAGACTTTAAATATCGAGGGGAACTAGTAGGTGAATCACGCAACTGGACGCGTTGCAACCACTTCCGTGACCCAGTTGTTGACGCGACCATTGCCATTCTCATGGCAGTTACATGAGTGGTTAGCAAACAAAAAATTTAACACTTACTATGGGTTATAGTGAAGACGTCGCTAGCGTTACCGATTCATCCCTGTACAGAAACACACGTTTCAAGACAGTAGTGTGCGTGGTTGATGACATGCCCACATGCATGTCTGTTCCTGTTTAATCTTATCCTGTCCATTCTCCTTCCAATTTTAGTAAACAATTTCATGTAGACTATTCCCCTTCACAGTTGTGACGTACAGCGAATGGCACCACATTGCCTTCCGATCAGAGTCAAAACCGCTGATTGATTGAATGAGTGAGTGAAATACGGACACCAGAATTTGTTACTGACTTATGTTCAGAAGAGACCAATTTGTCGTGATCTCCTGTACACAAAGATCAAAGCACTTTTTGTTCGTTTAACTGTTAAAGAAATTAAAATCGGTATACTGAAGCAACAT